>JAPYZF010000155.1:0-269219 GCA_030523045.1 Meteorus cinctellus
CGTGACATTGCTCAGTAAGCGATTCAAAAATGGGATTTCATATTTTCAATATCGGTTTCATATGCTCCATCTTGTGGAATATGTTATGAAACGTACACATTTGTGAAGAAAGATCTTTCGACTGAATTTGTGATGTACTCATCAATGTTGACAGAAATTATATTCTTTTACAGTCTCGATTGAATTTTATTAGAAATAATTTATAGTCTGATAAAATTTCTCATTTCCTATATCGCACGTAGTGCGCGAACATTTTATTAATGTGTGCGCATAATTATACAATAATTTTTCTTCTGTATAATCAGAATGTTAAATGCGAAGTGCATTACAATAGTGATACATGTACAAAATATTTTGTGCAATTTATAAGAATATGGTACACATTTAATCAAGACTGACATCAAAATACGATTGTAATTGTTGACAATTCCATATTTTTGAAGTTATTCGTATTTACATATACATAGATAGCAGAATATATCACCTATAACATGAATACGTGAAGTATCACATCAATTGTGAATAGAAATGTGGCTGATTGAAATAGAAATTCATTAATAAGTCGCTTTGTCGACAAGAGAGAAAGAATGAAAGCATCAGTTGTTCATCTGATGCATTAAAAATGCTATTTTAAGTACACAATATCAGCACACAATTTTGTGCAATCAAATTATCATCTTCATCAATGATATAATTCCTCAACTCATAATCAAACAGTAAAATTGTTAAAATTGTGGTCCCCTAAAATTCTAAGATATTTCATCATCAGCAACATTCAACTTTCTAATTTGATTACACATCTGATTGTACTCATCAAATATAGTTCACTATAGAGTCGTTGTTTCTTTTATGCACTCCATAATTATATCATAATTGAGTTTTCAATGATTTTTAATTAGCAAAACTGGATATCGTGAAAAATTTCTAATTGGTCATAATCTATCTAAATTTGAATTTCAAAATTTTATCCTAATAATAAAAATCATTTCAGCTAATACCAAATAACATAAAACATATAAATAAATTATCATTTCTGGAGATTTGTGCAGAGAGATTGCGGATTGTATTCGTTCCAAACATTTGCATGATAAAATTAATTAATTAATGAATATTAAAATTTCCTTTCACCGGAAGAAATTTGTTATTCTATGATTATTCGCTTATGATAACTCACACTTTTAGTCAGCTATTGGAACCGAGAGAATATTTGTCATTCGAACCATCTATATAATATAATAATAATTCATATACATGACATTTGACAAATTGACACTTGATAACGTAATACAATATTTGATTATTAACTCGGAAATATTAAAAATCAGCAATCAGGTACGTGTCTACATATGCTGTATACGACTCGTGGGCGTTATCAGCATGAATTACAGCAAAAAAAAAACAATAACTCAATAATATATTTACATACATCAATAATGAATGAATAGATTCTGATAGTCTATAATTGGTTCTTTGCATACACATATATCCTAATATATAATATTCAATAAATTTACATGTTCATGAATGTAATTCTGAATGACAAATTTCCATTTAGAATCTTGAAGATTCGGATTATTATTTATACCACTTTCTGTTGAATCATTGCTATCAGTTGTACGAATGAGTACAGAAAACAATCAGAGTATTCATTATATATTTATTTGAGCGTAGCAGAGTTTTTTTTTTTATAACAGTTGAGAAAATTTAAATTACGATTATTTAAATGATTGCGTGTTTTGAGTAATTCCAATTGAATTTGTTGAAGTAGTTATTATACTGCAAATTTCGTGTAATTTTTTTTGTTTTCTTTCTAATTAATATCACGCTTTCTAATAATTAACAATTATAAAATACTACATATACGGAATCGATTATATTTATTTACTTAATAATAAAATCGCGATGTACATGTTGGAAGATTAAATTCGTTGGTTCGTTTCAACGATTTATAGGTGCTTGTTGAGCACAGCATAATGATACTGTGTTAACCCTACTTATATTTTTTTAAAGTTTTTTTTCAAACCTTCACATTAATTAAACTATCTTTGGTCCCGTTTGGACTGCAACGGAATTGTCTCGACATCAATCGATGAGGAAATGTAATTGCGTCACCGTTTATCATTTTCTGTTTCTTGAATTGTAGCTTCGATGACTGATGGTAAAGTTGTGTCAATTGATACTTGTCTAGATTTCAAAATATGGTGAAAAAAACGGTCATTAGTTCTTATTAAACAAAAGGTTGAAGGGATATATAATATAATTGCAATACTACCCTCCAACGATATTATTTGATTACAAACAACAGACACTCACCTTCCATTTGTTTGCCACTCGTAAGAGTCTGGCGCAGAATTGCTTCTTCCAGCTCTATGAAACTGTTCAGTTTTGCTCTTAGCCAAGTCTTTGGCAGTTGTTTGTGCAACGTCTTTATCATCACTAGTTGAAGTGCGCTTGGGATTGTTTGATATTGTTTCACCACAAATTGGTCTCACTATTCTCTTGGGTAGAAATGGATTCTGAAATAACAATGCAGAAAAGATGAAAAAATGAAGAAATCAAATTGGGATTTATTACATTTGTTATGGATGATATAAATATATTTTGTTTTTCTTCATGGAGTCATTTGATAATGACCAACATGATACGTATCAAATGACAAGGCTACATGATTAACCATGGCGCCGTACCATGAAAAGTCTGCCACCGCGTTGTATCATTTTTTTTATTTTATTGAGACCATGTGTAATGTAAGAATGAATCGAATCGCGTGTTCACGATGACTGCGCGAGAAGTAGAACGTAAGCTACATCAGCAGACTGAAAGTTAATCAACGAGTGAGGGCATTTAATGCCGTTATATGCGTTGGCCGTAGCAATGGGTCCTTGAATCATTCAGTCATCGACATCATTGTGAATATCAACAAACAAACAGAGATAATATGGCGTACGTGCAAGGTCAAACAAGTTTTTGGTCTCTTTAATTTTTTTAGAATGGACGAGGACGCACGTGGTAGTTTTTTATATCACAGTATTTAAAAATGTATACACACTCATTCTCATGTTTGATTCAATCCTTTTCAATCCAAATTGTTTGGAATGATTTAAGTAGACAGACTTTCAAAGAAATTCAATAGAATCGAAGTTCTTTACGCATATTTTTCAAGTTTACAAGCTTTAGAATGTGTTTTTTTCCGCCTCACTATGAATTTGAACTGTAAAAGAAAATATAGTTGCCAAGGATTTTTTGTTAGTTGGAATATTATTGGCCGTGAAACTTTGACGTAGTTTTTCTTAAAATGTAAATTGTCTGAAATTGGCTAAACACGATAATAGGAAAAGTTGTAAACTGATTAGTTGAAGTTTGGCTTTGATATTCAGTAACTGCCATGTTCAAACTTCTCGTTCTACTACTACTTGTATTTCAATCTACTCTTCCTATAAAAACTGTAGATCAAATTTCATAAGAAAATAACATTTCCATATATAAATATCAATATTTTCATACTTTTCACAACCAATCTATTTTTCATTTGTTGAAATAATTTCTAAACGTTATAAAAATTTACTCTTTTCTTCCTTTTGTCTCTATAAAATTTACAATTCATAATTTGTATAATTTTCCAACCAGAAAATATTCAATAGAATGTTTAATTGCTCCATTATTTGACAAGAACTGATCCCTAGAATACAAATGTTAAGTGCCAATTGTTTTATCAACAATTATTTACACAAATCATATAATAACAGACAAAACATGGTGAGATTATAATATGGCTATTTAATGAAAACTATCCCAGAATGTAGCGATATGACACGTTTTGTTTTGATTGTTATTTCCTTTCTTGTACTACCAATGTCATCAAAGCCTTAAAACAGACACTACGAAACGATTCAATGTATTAATCCCCACACAAAATGATAACAATGTTGCTTGATATCACTGATGACTTACATACACTCTGTAAATGTATCTGTATGTTGGCTACAATTCCTAACTAACTTAGTATTGTATTCACATGGAATTATTGATGTGTGTATGAGTGTAGTGCTCTGATTTGTGATTATTGTCCTGCTTTGTTAGTGATTCCATTTCTATTAGTGAAACTCTATGTCCGAGCGATTCAATGCCATCGAATCAGATACCGTGCTTATTATCTGTCTCTATAATGTATCCACCCTTTTAGTTTCTCCATTACCCATTGTCATATTCTTTGGGGTTGAACTCTCAATCAATTCCTATTTGAATCGAAATTGAAATGTTATTCTATTCTCCGACTTCAATTGAATTAACGACGTAATAGACAGATAACAATAATGCACACGAACACTTGAGCGAATGTTACGTAAATGAGATTTAGTTATCATTGATTTTCTCAACATTGAAAAGGACAACGAATCACATAGTCATTATATAAAATTAAATTCATTCTCTTCTTCTAGTCCTCATCATTTGTTTCAGTCTTACCTGAAAGCTATGTTGTTTGAGCATTGTTTTAATGAGAATGAGGGTGTCAAGTTTAGGAACTCTCGTAACAACCCGAGCGACTTCTTCATCAGTGACAGTAACAGGAAGTCGACAATTATCTGTTTCACTTGGTAATGGATCTTTGCCATTATTTGTGAGCCAACAATGTTCCTTTATCTCATGGAGATTTATCCGCGTCGTTGGATCCTTGTCGAGCATTCGTGATATCAAGTGACGTAAATTTTCCGATAATTCAGGTTTGTCAGGAAAACGTAGTGGCTCTGTACGCACTGCTGCTTGAACGCCGATTATATTCCCTGCACCGTCCCAAGGTACTCTTCCAGTTACAAGGGAATATAACGTTACCCCCATGGACCAAACATCACACAACTGCAACAATAAATTGATTTATATTTCACTAGAAAGTTCTGGGGTGACAATATTGAATAGACAGCGGATACAGGGAGACCGAAGTATAGAGAATATTGCTTGGATACGTGAGCTGGAAATACTAAACTGTCTCTTGAGTACCAATTAGAATAAGCTCGAATAACCATATTGATCGGATGACACAACTAGTGAATTACAAAGCAATCAGTAATCTAACTATAATAATTATCACACACGATTGTAAGAGTTTCTGTTTTTCATTACTGTAATTCATAGGGTTAATAATAAAAATGAATACCCTGATTTACTATTTAGATTCGATAAAATTATCATTTTGTCTATTGTATCATAATTACTAGGTTGACTGAGATTCGAGGCAGCAGGAAGTGACTTCTTAAAAACTGGTATTATTCAATATTAATTAATTATTTTTGTTTCTTTCATTTAAAAATAGCGTTAAATACTGCATCAATACCTCGGGGTCATGTTTAACACATGAAATAGATTGGAATCACATAAGAAAGAAGAGAAAGGAGAAAAATTAATACTAATGAAATCATCTTTAGTAATGATGAGATGAAGGTGCGATGAGCCAATTAATTTCTAATTGAAATCATATTAAGTGTCGACGTAATTGGATTGGAGCATCGATAAGAGTATTTTATTGTGTGCGTATAAGGAAACTTGAGGCTTTACAATTATGTTTCATATTTCTTCGGCATTTGTGATAATGAAATAAAGTGATAGGAAGAAAAAAAGAAAGAAGAAAAGAATTGGATGGTATATCATTTCAATTCACGTTAGTATCTCTTTCCTATTTCATTATTATTAATACGGTCGTTAAGCAATTGACCTGAATTGATCTCTGAGATAATAATGGACCAATAATATGATTTTCCTCTTCTGAGTGCTTGATCCAATATCATTAGTGTATTTGTGTCAATTTCGTTTTATTCAATGGTAAGTAAGTGGTGCAAATAGAGTGTGAAATAGTTGATACTAATATTATATTATTGAATAACACGAATGTATGACATTTCTTGGAAGAATTTAATTTAAATAATTCATATCGTTTCCATGTTAACGATAACAAGGGTAAGTTGATCTTACGTGGAATAACCGATTAAAATATTTCCAGGTCACATAACGGAATAAGTGATGATGCGACGTTGGTATTGATGAATAATTGACTTCTTCCAACTGTTAATCTAGGTTGATTGCATTGAATGTTTGTATTTTTATTTTTTATTTTCAATACACGCGAATGAATAAAAATGCGTGGAAATAATTTGAATAATTCATTTGATCGGTTGAATTATTTGGAATGTATGGAGGTCATTGCGTGGGATTTGCTCGTCGATGAATGTGGTTTAATTAATTGCCGGATGGAGAATATTTCTGGAAATATTAATGTGGAGATGGATGGATTTTGTTTGTATGTATTGGTCGTTGAAATGAAAATACAAATGATCGTAAAATAGATTGGTGATGTATCGATGAAATTGTCACCCACTCACCGTTCCAGAATATTGGGCACTGAGTATTGTTGTTTCAGGCGCAGCAAATGCTGGTGTACCAGCAGAACCTGATAAAAGTTCACCGTCGGCTCTCAATTCAGCGCTTACACCTAAATCAGCGACCTTAACGGTTCCTGCACTGTCGACCAATAAATTGCTCGGTTTTATATCACGATGAACAATTCTCTGGTAGTGTACTGCAATCAATAATTATAAAGATGAATGTTGAAATGAAATTATTTTGAAGGATTTAACGGATAAAATTTGTGGAAAAGGAGAGATAACTCACAATATTCAACACCTAGAACAACATCTCGAAAATTTTTTCGAGCTGTTTCTTCGTCAAGTGGATTATCTGTTGGAAGTTCAAGTACTTCACCCTTTTCAATTAACTCAAATACCAAGTACAAGTTGTCTTCATCTGGGTCGTCCAGTACTTCAACTAATTTTACAACATTTGGATGATCCAACTTTTTCAAAAGTGCAATTTCACGATAAACTTTTGCCAATGGATTTGCTGCACCTTTTCTCCCAGGTGCCATACGTCCGAATATTCCAGCTTTTTTCATCAACTTTTTTTTGCTTAAAATTTTCATTGCATAGTGGATTCCATCCTCTTCATTAAACGCTAATTTTACGATACCAAACGAACCCTGAAATTTAAATCATCATTCATTATAATAGAATATTCTCAGACTAATGAGTTTCATAATTTATTTTCTCTCAGTTTCATGATCAAGAGCTTTTGTAACAAAACTAGTGACTAGGATATGGAAGGATATTCCGCGTGGGACATGAACAGAAAAAATTAATTAGAAACTTTTTTCTTCCTACCACAATCATTTTTTGTTGTGATGGTAAAATTCGATTTTGTTGAGCTTTAAGAAAAAACTTTTATTCCAATGATGATTGTGGTGGTGCACGTGTGTATACACTTCATCGAGCGTTCAATAAAATAGGAAATTCTATTCTCCACCTAATAAAAAGATCTGTTCAACTGTGCACGAAGCACTCTTCATTTCATATAAGAGAAAAAAAAATTAGAGTGAGGGAAAATAGAAGAGAAATAGACGATAAGGAAGAACATGAAAAAAAGATAAAACGACGTGACAAAGAATGATGAACGAAGAGTATACCGTAGGCAACTAGAACTCTCAACTCACATCGAGTGTGTGCACTTTATTTAGCATCTCCATTCATGCACTGCTTGCAACCTTTATAGTTTTCGAAATACATTGTATACAGGTACACCTATTGTTGTACCACTCCTTCCAAATGGATGAACGTGGTTGAACTTTAAGCGACTGTATTTAAACCTCGGCATAATTTTTTCCCCCTTATAAGACGTAACAATAACATCTCCCTCGATAAAAGAAGAAGAAAAAAAAAGACCAAAACATATATACACTGATGGAAGAAAAAAAAGTATAAGGAGAAAAAACGTATTTCATTTTCTTGGAAGACAATAGGGGTAAGAAAGAGGAACCACAAACGATTCTGTATCTTGATTAAGAATTTAATTGAAGCCACATGTGTCTGGAATTAATATTGTGTCCCTCAAGTAATCAGCACTTTAATTGATGATTTCAATCATCGAAGGCGTATTTTAATCTACAAGATGGTCTTCGGAAACTCTTTCGAGAGATTCAATGGACGTATATTGAATGGAGATCATTCTATTATTTTGGGGAATTTGAATTTGTTTCAACAGTCACTGCTGAATAAGACAATTTGGTAGTCAGGTCAATATTTAATAGTATCAAATGCCTTTGAGAATCGTCTCTCAATGATTATACTGGTGGGTATCATAATTGAAGATATAAAAATTGCAATAACAAGTAGATGATTGGTTTCAGATGAAAAGAACTTCAGCCAAATGTAGGCTAACTATTTCAAAGTATTGGATATATATTAGATCTTTTATCGTATGTGAGAAAGTTTTCTGGATATCGATATTAATATATTTGAAATCTTTATGGAATCTACTGATTTAATTGCTATAGAAAAACCCAGAAAAGAATTCTGAAAAGGCATGCTGACCTTGAATATCTATTCAAATATGGCCAAACAATTTTCAATGATCTCACCTGACCAATATTATCGAAGAGTTTATATTGATTGAGCTGCAATGCGCCTTGTCTATTGTCAACAGATACTCTTCTACTCTCTCTTAGTGGTCTTCTGCGTGCACGTGGTGATCCTTGGGGACTTCCATACGGTGAGTAAGGACAATAAGGATAAATTGGTCTGATGCCAACACTTCCATTGTCACCAAGTAACCTTTGATTAGTACAAACTTCACCAGCCGAGAATTTTTGCAATGCTGACAATCGATTTACTTTCAACTTCTCATTACTTGCAACATCTCCAACATCTGAACACGCAGGAATTTGTAACAGTGGAACAGTGTTACAGTGAAAGAAGTTTTTTTCTTCTGGTATAAATGTTGCTGTTGCCTCACATGATTGATTTCCTATATCCTCATGTCTGTTTATCTGCAACGATATTCTCCGGTCCATCAATCGTGGTTCATCATCACCACGATCTTCAGATTGTGTTGACATAAGTTGGTATAATTTAACTGATTTAGGTAAAATTTTTTGAATTGTTTTTGGATCAACATCATCATTCCATTTATTTGCAACTATAACATCGTCATCGTCATCAACAACAACCTCTATTGGAATATTCAAATTAGTATGTGTGTCTTGGGGTTTCTCTAAAATTCTTTCCAGTTCTGAGTTTGATGAGGACGTTGAACTATAAGAATGAATCATACGTTTTCGTTGACGTTGTGAACGTGGACTAGACATTTGTGGTGTTGATGATTCATTCATACAACTTTCGGATTTTATTGGCGTCATTGATCGCCTTGGACTCGGTAGTTGTTTATGATTTCCTCGTCCATCCTGACAACGACTATCGATGATTGTACGTGACTCAATATCAGAATTAGCTTCTTGTGAAGGCGTAAAAATATTTGGGAATGATTTGTCATGGATTTCGTGGCTTTCTTCAGCGGTCAATGTTGCTTGTGAGAGTCGCTTTGTGATTTTATCCATCTCACCTGTCTCACACGTTCCACTTAAAACTTTTAAATCATTCCGACCATCATCAGCATGTTGACCTGATGACGTTTTCGTATTTTCCCCCGTTATTGTTTCATTATCTGGTAACATTTTGACTCTTGATAAATTCATCAAATCGTCATTGGATGACGAACAACTATTTCCCGTATCGTCTCGTATCTCTTTTAGCTCTTCAATATTCGGCATCTCCAGTCCAGCTGTTGATACTCTACGATAAATCTCCGTTGATGGCATTCTTTCGTTATCACCGTTTTCACGAGTAAATCTACCAAGATTCAATCTCTTTGTTGACGATCTACGTCTTTCACGTGATAAAACAAAACTTGGGAGTGTTTCAAATGTCGAATTTCTACGATCTTCATCAAATGTTGAGAGATTACTGAAATAACCACTGCTCTCTCGTCTTGATCGATAATTTTGTGCTAATGAATGATGTGAGATTCTCTCATGATCTTTATCAATAGAAATAGTATCTTCTTTCGAATGGTATGAAGTCTCATACACAGATGGAATCTTCCGATTTATTGATAATGAAAAGTGTCCTGAGGGTTCACTAACATTTTCTGATAACTCATCATCAGCTTCATTCAATTCTTCATTATCTTCTAAACACACAGCACTATCTCTTCTAGTTGCTGCATTTATTTCTATTGAGTCATCAGTGTTATCAATTGAATTCGGTTTTGATTCGTGACGAAAACTTTCATTAAAATTATTTATAATACTCGACAACTTGCTCGTGACTGAAAGCAATGTTGAGACAACAGTACCATGAATTACATTTGAATTGTGACTGTCAGTACAAGACACTTTAACATTGTTCGTTATCGACGAAGGTAGTACACCACTAGGAATGCCTCCAACTATCTTTGATTTATACACCTTGGGTAATATGTTTCGTGGTGGAAGCAATGATGGATTCGTTGGAGATTGTTGTTGTGGTCCGGCAATGTTAATTGAGAATAACGATGACGACAATAATTTTTGCGGGACGTTAGCCTGGACATCACAATGAGATGTCTGTTCGTGTTTTGAGCTTGATAGCTCTTCCGGTGACGTTCTGACTGGCAGGTGTGACGTGGAGCTCGGTGACTCGTCGTCCACTGCGCTGTATCTGTAAAACAATATAAAATAAAAATTTTTTCCATATCATGAAACACTTCAGAGATTGATCCATCAAATAATTAATGAATAAATAGACTTCAAATGATTGCTTGATAAATCGAACTAGAGCAGAGGATTAAATAAATTAATTCAATAGCTTCATGTTGATGTGAGCATTAATTTACGTTTCAATTGAATAAACTGTTCAATTGTAATGAATGAAAAATCGAAGTTGGACGTTGCGATGTCATTGAATGATAGGAAACGTAAATGAATGGAATAAATAGTGGCTCCAAGTGGATTCAGGTTGTAGGTATATTTCCATGTGGGTGGACACTGAAGTCATTTTACTTCACTAAAAAAAAGTTAATTACTTGATTTTTTAATAATACAACTGCCCCAATCACGTCTTAGGTTTGTGTATCAAGAGCTTTTAAAATAGAAAACTGCATTCAGCCAGTACAGATACTTAAGAACGAAAGTTCAAGATAGTTATTTATTTATAGCTGTAACATATAGCTAAACTTGATTCATTCATTTATATATCTTTTTCTTTTCCATTGTCGTTTGGATTTAACGGAGTATTTCACGCGGATACATAAATTTTTTTCATGACTTTATCGAGTGATTCTGAAAAGCAATGGAAACACGTCTGGTGTCAAAGAGCAAATATAAATTCATATATATAAAGTCATTCTTTTTTTTTTCTACTACCTTTTTCATTCTTTCTTTTCCCTTTATAGTCGTTTGTTTACAGTTACATAGATTGCTCTCAGTAGGACTATCTCGACTGTACGACCTTGAGGAATGTGATTTTACTCGAAGTCTACTGAATTTTTTTGTTTCTTTTTTTAGTTCGTACCCACATTAATTTTATTGGTTAAGATATAGAGAAAGAGATGAAAAAAAAGAACAATGAAGATTTGCCATTCGAATAGTGCTAATGCTCAATGTATATTTATCGTCATTCATCCCATCAGCATTTTCATAAAAAAACATTTGTTTATGGATGTCTGTTTGTGAAGCATGTCTGGCATTTTTTATTGTCTCACTTCAGTGGCTAATGATCCAACAACTCATGCATACTTATTTGTATGTTTGAATATGCATTAAGATCATATAAACTGAGTTTATAGTCGCATACAATTTTAGTAAATGGTCTCTGTATCAAACTAAAAACATTGCAATGCAATATTGCAAAAAGTTATCAATTGACTCACTTGGAATTTGACAAAAATAGTGAGAGATAATGAAATGTTATACTTTTAAATATCAACTTTTAAAAATTCGTTGCCTGCCTAAAATCTTTTCATAGTAAAGTTAACAATTTCTCATTTAATGAATTTTTTTATTTATTTCCGAAATAATTTGTCGATAAATTGTCACCACAGTAATGAATATAATTTCTTTTATATTAAAATAATTTATGTGTTCTATTTTATTTTCACTCTTTCACATTATTTTCCCGATGACATTCTCCGATGAGGATATTTAAATTTTATTTCAAATTGTGCATTTAATTATTCAGATAATGTTCCCGATAGTTATTTCAAAGGAAAACTTGTTTTTATCCATTTTTAAAGCACCGATCGTTTATAGAATTTATTGATCATGGAAACAGTCGAAGTGTTGAAGAATAGAACATAAAAAACAAATTTATGTCCCCATAGTTCATAGTGACTGCAAACATAGGCATATATGTATATATATCCTATTACTGTCTCGGATGAATTTACAATTCAAATTTTACCCGTTGGACGTAACTGTTAAAATATAAAATTTAAATTTACAAATCCAACTAACGCTAACACGTGCACATCAAAGACTACTCTGTGGTATTCATCTACCTTTATTGAGTGATTGTAAAAAAACAAAAAAAAATTGATGCGATAAAGAAGTATATTAATAATTAGTTATATGTGTGATGTGTATAAAAAGAAAAATAAAAACATACACCTGAGTTGTAATTTATATAATCAAAACTAATGAAAGAAAAAGTTCACCTATTATTTGCCTGCATGTAGAATAAACATTTCGATTATTCAAAAACGTGTTCACAATTGAGAATTCATTTGAGTTTCCTTTTTCATATGACTAACACTCGATAGATAAACCAACATCACTGCACAACATTGTTCACTGAATGCAATCATGTTTTTATTCAATAAATATCACAAACAATGTAGACATTGAGTGCACGAAAATAAGACAGAAAAACACTGCGAGTTATTTAACATGTTGTTCAGTGATGCCATCAAAGATTCGATAACACATTATCATCTAGTGTTTTCCTGTTTGCGACTTTACTATCGCGCTAATGGTGCAATACATAATGCACATGTGAAAATATTATTTTACTTTTGTAGATAGTCAGATAAATTTGACGCGCATTTATCTGTTTTCATTTCTTCATATACAGTGGATCACGCTCGAATTAATGATTGATGAGTGAACTAAATGATATGAAATTGATGATAAACAAATTTTTTTTTCACTAATCAATTTTCCATCTTTTTTTTCACGTTGCATGTGACCCGATAAAATCAATCATTCGACTCATCAACACCAATATAAATGAGCATATTATAATGATAATCTTAAGGTTATATTGATCGATAGTAAACAAAGCGTTAATAATATTCCATGGTTATTTTTGAGTACACAAGAGCATGTCGCACCCATCCGCCTGGTTTGGTTGTGCAATTGACTGAACATAAAGAAGGAGTAACATAATAAATATTCATTTGCTGGAATTAATTGGAAATACTTAATTATCCTTCGATTGAAATATGAAAGCATTTTGCTAAATAAATATTTACTCATCTACAGAAGAATTGAGCGAATGCGAATGACAAACACAATGGACAATTATGAAAACAGATTTTCTTATATTTTCCATCAAGAAAATGGTTTTATACATTCATCATTTCTTACAATAAAATAATAAATATTGTCTTGATCAATTTAATTGAAAAAATGATTTTAGGAAGTGATTTTTAGAATAACTGAATTTTTTTCTTCTGCTGACATGATATCTTTGGAACTAATCAATTAATTATCACGAGAAAAATTTATTTTATTTATTTCTTAATTTAACATCGTCCAAACTAGAATAAAAGCAATGAATAAAAAATTCGAATTTTTCTTACAAAACAAAACTTCAAAAACACACAAAAAAAGCAAAGATATGTATTTATTTCTGCTAAAATCTAATTTTTTTTCCTTCATTCTCATTTCAAACCACTTTGATGAGAGCAAGTAGTATTTTTCTGAAAAAAAAAAAATATATATATGCATCAATTCAGATATATGTAGCTAAATTAAATCCAAACGCCAAAACACTGTTGAAAATGTCTAGACAAAAAAAAGAGATCAGGGTTATAATTAATTTACCTCCAACATAAAAATAGTGGACAACAATCGGCTATTTTTAGAAGCACCAAATGAGAATATCCCCTTAATAAAATGTCCAATCGATTAATTGAGAAAAAAGAGTGAGAAATCTACCATCGAACAGCACTGATCATAATTAACTTCTGTTAATTATCAGCTTGTTATGGTGACGCAGAATTATTATCGGGAGCTGTCGCTATGGTCAGACGTGCCATACCTTGATAGATAACATATACACAAGTACACGAATACTATTCACTTGGGAGGGCAAACAACACTCGCGCCATAATCACACTGGAATAACATCCCTCTAGTCACGTCACATTTTCATCTGTTAAGCACACATAAAATCCAACGACAAATAATTGATAAAATAAACTCAAATAAATAAATATTATAAATAAAAATCAACAAATAAGTTTGGATTTAAAGAAATTTGATGATAAAGTTTATTCACATGAATATTTGATTTAAATACAAAGTTCAATATCTACTCATAGAATTTTTAT
Organism: Meteorus cinctellus; assembly: GCA_030523045.1. Classification (NCBI taxonomy): domain Eukaryota; kingdom Metazoa; phylum Arthropoda; class Insecta; order Hymenoptera; family Braconidae; genus Meteorus; species Meteorus cinctellus. The sequence goes on from JAPYZF010000155.1 coordinate 14,467, forward strand.
TGGTTATTTTCTGAAGCATTGGAGCTTCAGATAAAGCTCAGCGTCACTTATTGTGTGAAAGTATTTATGAATAAATATGAGAAAGTGTCTGGCGTCAGTTATTTGATGAATTGAATAAGATTCTTAAAAAAAATATTTTACTGTAAGTTTATTCGCAGTTGTTGAGAATGTTTTATTCCAACGTGCACAGTCTTTGTTATAAAGCGATGAATGATTTATTTATATAGCTCTGACAAAATTAATTCCAGTTCAGTGTATCATGAACGAAGAGAGAGAATAGTGACGGAGGTCGAGGTTATATATCAATTATATCCAATGATGTCATTGTAAACATTGTAATGTTTGTTATTTAGAGCGGAAGATCTATTTGAATATCTATTGCAGATAAACAAAATTAATATTCAACCACATGTTTCAATTTTATTGTTGTCGGTGTTTATGTATATTGATGGAATAAATTAATTTGGAATCGAATGCCACATTATATTGTGAATTCGATGTTTATACTTTGCAACGAATTTAAAATATGAATATAGATGAGGATGATTTAAATATTTCCTGATAAAATTTTGACAATTGGTTTAGTTGAATTATTAATTTTGGATTAGGGAAAATTCTTTTAATTTGCTGTGAATTTTATAATTGATTCGAAACTGATTTTTGTTTATGAATAATTGGAAACAAATTGAAAATGTTTGTAATTGATGTTTCATTTTTTCAAATAGATTTTATATTAATATTAATATTTTGTTCATATTTTAAATTGGAACCTGCGCCAGAACTTTAATTGATTCAATAATTTATCAAATAAATTGATGTTATTCTGTTTCCTATGTCGACATTCTATCGTTTAAAATTGAACAAATTGAATTGAAATCATTCAAATTTTGGTGTATTAAATTCCTGACGATAAATGACAAATGACATTGGTCAACGCAACGTTTATTAAATATAAATTAATTCCATTTATACAGAGTGGGTTTCAGATTTCAAGAGATAATTATTGTATGCACATGGGACCAGTGGGTGGCAATATACACCACAGTAGTTACAGAGGGGTCGTAATTCATACGCATCGAAATTTATAACTCCCAATTGACGCAATAAAAATTGTATTTCACTAATATAATGATAAAACATTTGGCATTTTTTTTGTGTCTTCAATTTTCCACTTCATCTTTTTCTTCTACATAATTTAGTGTTTTAGAATTCCTAAAAATGAAAAAATTTTATGACTAAAAGAATTCTTGGTAGACTATTAAAAAAAATATGGTAATATAATAATTACATGTTTTAATGCGTCGTTTATATACACAAAGATTATCAATATGAAGTGGTGCATTATTATCCCATTATATTAATGCTAATACAATGCGTCATGAACTTGTTGGTCTGTACATTGAGAATAGAGATAAAAAAAAGAGAACTAAGTAAAATGAAAATGAGTAAAAAAAATTTTATCGCAATGGAATAAGTACGTAGAAGTAGAATTGAGGGTGAAAAAGTATTGTTCAAGGAGATGAATGAATTTTTTAACCATACCACCAAGCAAATCTTGTTCACATATATATGCACACCATACTATCTAGCATCAAGATGACTGTGAGGTCCTGACCTAGTCGCGCCAGGCCGCCCCCGCATTCTCTTCACTATCTCCAATGTATGCGAAAAGGTCAAGTATACTTCAAGCATATAATTCGTACCACGTTGCCACTTTATACACGCATGTCTAATAAATAACTAGTCAATAACCATAATACTGTGTAATAAATTTCAAACATCATGTTTATCGAATGGAGAAAAAAAAATTGATTGGAATATTTATTTTTATTGTATAATGCAACAGTTGTTTGGTTGGATTTATTTAGATTATTAAAGTGCTGGTATTTTTGATGAGATAAGTAGAAAAAATATATCGGAATGAAAATTATCATTCCCGTCTGTTTATTTTCTATCATATAGATTTGTTATTTTTCTTATTTTTCCTCGCTGATAAAACAAAATTTGATTTAATATATTTGAGATTGATGTGTATACGACGGAGATTGCTTTTTCAAGTTGGTATATTAAGTTTCGCTTAATGGATCGTGGAATGTCTGGTCTATGTTGGCTCATTTGATGAAGTATGTTTGAGCGGATGTTGAAGGGATTTAGGTTCGTATTTTCTATGTGTGGTCTACACAGTTTTCCCTCTGTTATTCGTAAGATTTTGAGTGTGTTAGTTCTTTTTTGTTTGAAGTTCACATATTTTTTTATCTACAAACTTTTTCTTTCATATAGAAAGCTGAATATTACACACTTTAATTATTTTGGTATTAAAATGTGTTGTTCTGTTTTTTTTTACTTTATTGAGAATTTATTTACGAAAAATGTTCATGAATTGAAGTTGAATTAATGCAAAGTTTTATTGAGGTTAGAAATATTTTAACTTATTTATATAAAGGATGTTTTGGTATCAATAGTCTGTGTAGTTAATAGAACTGTCTGTTTTGTCTATTGGGTTTTTGCTGCGACTTATTCATTAACAGTTTAATTTAAAGAGCAATTGGTATTGGAAATTACAATTTTTCGTTAATTCCAAATTTAGTAGAATGACATGAAGAAATGTTCAATTCACTTCATCAGTTTTTTGATATGCTACTTAAATATTTAATCCTATCTAAGATGGCAAAATCATTCATCTCCAACTGAAACGATTGAACAAAGTGATATTAATTCCATGAGGCTCCTCTTCTGTCATCTCAACTCATTTATTAAACATGGGTGCCGTTTTTTACATCAATACAGGAGTGGTAGGTACAAATGTTATTTTTATACAGATTCATAGTTCTATTTTTTTTAGATCGCGTTGGAGCGAACAGTGAAGGATTTACTTATTCAATTTATAAGAGAATTTTCATTGTTCGCTGCACTAATTTTTTTTTCATATTACGGCAGATAAAAAAATTAGTAACCACTGATGTATAGTGTTTCCATAACTCTCTTTTCATTCTAATTCGGTAAGAGGAACGTTGGCAAACACAGAATAAAACAGGACCAATTCATTAGTGACAATGCTGGGATCCACGAATTTTTTATGACTATTTCATTTCCATCTGTCCCGAGGCTTTCACCATTTTTCATATTAATTCCCAAACTATTTAAGAACATTATTAAATGGTTTTGCTCAACATTTCTCCAGCGCATTAATTACGGAAATATTAAAATTAAGACTTGAAAGTTATTAATGTCAACAAGCGCTGATAAATTTTATTAGATTTTCAATATTTTCTTGACTAAATATAATTCAAAAAATGATCAAATCAGAAAATTCCCGGTAAAAATTCCATAACATTATCGAACTATCACAAATACAACTACGACTAGTGCGTTTGTGAAGAATTAAATAAAGAAATAAAAGAATTAAAACAAAACCTGATCATTTATTTTAGAATTAACTTTCGAAAAATAAAAATACGGAACAACACGTCTTTGTCACGATTAATTTCTCAATAATAGTCAACATTCAGGCTGTGTTCCAATATTTATAGCATTACATTTCACAAAATAACCATCCAACATCTATAAATACGTGACGAGGAAGCCGAATAAATACCAGAACGTGAATAATAGCATCGACACAAATGAAAGACATAAATGATTGATGTTTATTTGCGTGTAGGTATACAATTACGTCGTAACTGACCAATGGACCTATTGAAATAAACATAAACAGGAACAGAATAAGAAATTACTGAGTTGAGTGAAGCAACGTCAAGTCATCGTCATTTACAACGTAAGAATGTTGCGTTTATGCAATGAATATATAACTCCGGATGCTCTTGTATTCATTTTACACATAGCACACATATCTATATAAAGATCAATATGAGATACATTGAGGTATACAACATAAACGTATATAATCGACGGAATAATATACCGGGGAATTGTGAATGACGTAAGCGGATGGTAAGGAAACCGCGAAATGGTTGCAGTCAATGATATCTCCACTCTATCTCTACAACATCGAAATTCCAATGCACTATGTGTTTGTATATATAAATATAGTTATAGATATTGTATATCTATACATGGAACGAGTATCTACGTGAATGAAATTTGAAATAACGGCTTTTACGTATAGGATGACATGTGGAATTTTTATTTTTATTTATATTTGTAGACAGCATTTTTTTTTGTTGAAAAGAGAATTTTACTTCAGAGACTTTTATTGGATTATTTTTATGTGGGAAAATTTATATTCAAATTTTTACAATCATTATGATGATTTAGTTTTTATTATGTTGTTGTCTCAGTTTCGCATGAATGTGTTGAATTATGAGGATAAATTATATGATGTGTTAAGTCACGAGAGAAAATTTTACAGACGTTTTATATATAAATTGTTATGTATTTTTATTGTAAACTTTGATGCTGGAATTTTTTATAGGAATATTTTTTAGTTCAGTTTATATAGATTTTATGTAATATTCGTGTTTTACAATGGGATATATTGAATTTCCGTAGTGAATGGAGAAATGCGTAACAAATTGAAGGGGAAAAAAATGAAGGGAATTTAATATTAATGCATTTTTATCAGTGACTTTGTCGATAGAATTTCATTTGAAATTCATAAAGAATCATTTTTTACTTTTAAAATAAATAAATTGGAAAACAACATTTTGCTATAACACTTGAGTAGTATTCTCAACTGGAAAAATAAAAAAATAAAACATAAATATGAAATGATTAATAAAAATGTTTGCACTTAATTCGTCAATCGAATATTTTGTGTGAATTCAAACGTAAAACCTTTTTTTTCTATTTATCGTGACTTATCTCTGTTCAGTAAATTTTTTTTTTTTGCGCACGCCATAAATTTTTATGCATGCAGAATTTTTTTATACGCCATAAAATATATAACGGCCATTTCATTTATTATAGCCAGAATAAGAAGCGAGATAAATATCGGTATAGTGTTTGGTGTTTCACTTGGAGCCATCGCTCTCCTGAATCTTCTGAACTACATACAAACAATGTATATGCAGAATTTATACATATATACAAATATATATATATATATAACGTAAGCGGCTTTCCTGCTCATTCATCTTCGCCAGTTCTAACGGCAAAGTATGTAATTATACACACATGTATATCACATATAGTTCTTGCCATACAACTCCGAGAAATGTTCCCTCAAGTCCATTGTCTCCGTGAGTTCACACGATGATTATCCTTTGCAAATGTCAGATGAGTTTACTTGTGTTATTATTGTAAATATACCACGTCTCAAATAAATAGACGGTGGGCGTTTGATATCTGGTATTAATGATGTCAATAAATCCACGCAGAAAAAAAAAATACAACTGAAATTTATACGTGATATTACTCTTTATTATTTGCTCAATTTTTATATTTTATTTCTTCCCACTTAATTTTATATACTCGTTTTCATTTAGTTATACTAAGTCATATCTATTTTTATTTCATTAGTATTTTCAATTGAATTTAATTATAATTTTAATTTTGTTGCATAAGTTTATTTAGAAATATGAAGTTTTCAATTCATACGAATATAGGGAGACTATTTCACGTGAGTAGTTTTCCAACTGTTGTAATTCATGGGGTATTCAAAGCGAAAGAAGATGCGCAATTTGGTGGATATAACTTCTGTGTGTGGAATTAATTCCGAACAATAGACAATTAATTAGATGTGCAAATTATGTCTTGCGAATGTATTGAAGTGAAGTTTTTCACGTGGAGAAACCTGCGCGTAAGTGTTAATAAATTTGGCTAGAATTAATCATAGCAAGACATCAAGAGAGAATATAAGAAGTAGATTCAGCCATCGAGTCAATAGTAGGGTGGAAAAAAAAAATTAATAAGTAGTGAGACGATTTCTTAACTTGGCGAGTGCCTCCTATCCCCCACTCAGTGAAAAATGCATTGAGGACACCAAAATCGATGAGCAATTCGTTTTTGTCCTGTGCTAGCTTTTCACATTTCTTCTTATCTGACTTCGTTTATATATTTGCCAATGCTTTTTCGCAGCCCTTTCGCATTTCGATGACTTGAAGTCCTTGAATTTCGAGACGAAGCTTCTTCACTTCTCATATTGCTGTGCTGTTATTGCCATTTCATTCTGGTTCATTATATATAGATGGTGGGAATGAAAAGAAAGTATAGATTTTATATGGATTGCTCTATATTAGAGGGTATTTGACACAGTCGACATTGAATTAAAAGGGTCGGTAGGGATTCGTTTGAAAATTTCTATCAATTTTCAGTTATATTTTTATTTATATCAGAAGAAATTTTTTCATCGTTCTCAAGATTTTGTAAATAATTTAAGTCGAGGAATTTTTGTTGATAGATTTATTTTGAGGTCCAAGAATATTATTCAATGTGGTTTAGATTTTCTTTTTGGATGAGAAAATCATTTTTGTTGTTTCGAAATAATTTCACTTGCATACGTCTATTTGACTGTGGAATAGCTGTATTAATATTGTGGAATATACGTCAGGATGGACGATAAAGTTATCATATAATAAAGTTCAGGAATTGTTTGACTGGCACTAATTTTTGATATTGGTTTAAATGAGAAATAATAGAAAATCATTGAATAAATCAGACATAACAGCACGAGCAAAATTAATTTACTTCTCACGTCAACAGAAAAAAGATTCAAATCAATTTTTTATAATTGTAATGATATCTTTATAGCACAATAAAATTTGTTAATATCCAAATCCTCCATAATATTTTATGCTTTCGTAAAGTTAATTATATTGAAAATTATTATTATGTATGGAAAAATTACATTTGTACGACCGATAAATTAAAAAAACATCACTGATAAAATTTGAAAACAAAACATAAAACAACTTGGAACAATTTCTGTCGTCAACAATAAAATAAACTAGACAATAAATTGAAGTTACAAAATAAAAACTATTGATCCGCCTCATTTAACGGATAATTTTTCAAATAAATTCAGGAAAATAAAAATAAAAAACAGAAAACCAATTGTAACATATTACAGAAGTGTAATAAATTTATCGATGGTACCAACTGCTGTAAATAATCTTGTGATGAATGTTTCAATGCTCTATTTATTATTTGATTTTCCTTGATGATGAATACTATAAAATAAACTGAAGTCGATTAAAATACGTAAAGAAAAATACTGAATTTTCTTTCTAACAAGATATATATGAAAAGAAAAACTAACAGCTGTTCGACATATGTGCTCAAGGTTTCCTCAATAACTTTTCAAAAGTTTCGATACTCCAATATATTATTAAGTATATATATATGTGTGTACACATTTCCGCATTATCACCGAAAACTTTCACGATCAGTCATTGGCATATTCTTTAAACTTACCGTTCAATTATATACTCAACCCCAAACTCAATATTACTGTAAAAAATTGATTAAAACGTCACGTGTTGTATTATCACAATGAATCACATTTGGAACTCATCACTTAATCGAACAATTAAATAAAAACATTAGAAAAAAAAACAAACATTAAAATTACCAGCTCGCACGGTATGAAAAATCCACAATAATTATAATAAATAAAAAATAAGTCACAATTTATTTCCACTGACGTTTTTGTTCAACAATTGTCTTTTTTTTTATGTTATCAACATTGGATCCTCTATATTTTTTTAGTTTATTTGATATAATTTTCCATCGAAGCTACATAACGATCAAATGTAAATAACAATCGTCGATGCTTCAGTAGAAAAAAGAAAAGAAAACTATGTGAACAATATTCAAAGTATTTATTTTTTTATGGCGCGTAGATGTACACAAGCAGTAGATTGCTAACCGTGTGACTCTGTATTCCGACCTGCGCCAGATCCGGAGGCAGACTCTGGCTGTCGTAGTCTCGACCGGCAACACATAGCTGCGGAGTTTGGACCGCGTGTTTTCCCACTACCATCACAGCGCAACTGTATATATGTATATACACTTAACCGGCGAAACTAACGATACGACCCTGACGTCAAAAACGTCGACGTCCTCCACACTTGTATAATCACACGCGTTCGTTTTTTTTATTACTATTTATTAGTGCTCCATTTTTTTATCATAATTTTTCTTTCCTTATTTGACACTGAAGTTGTGTAAATGATAATATGATTGGTGCTTTCATTTTTCTTAAATTGAAAATAAGGTAGTATTAATTTTAATGTTATTGTAACGATAGTTTGGTTTAATTTTCAACACATTTATCATCATGAATGTCATTGAAATTAAAATTTTTTTTGTATTGATATTACGATGATAATAATTTGATTTAAAAGAAATTTAATAGATTGACAGAATTTTTGAGTTTTAAATGTGATTTTAATTATACACAAGTTATGATTTATTTTGTGAAATAAAAATATTTGGTCGTGAGCGATTATTAATTGCTGAGAGTTATCAAGTTTTATTTGATACAAAGAAACATTTATACTGACTCAATGTCACGAATTCAAATCTTTATGTATAATTCATTGATATTCATTGAGGTGATTTGATATGAAACAATCTTACCAACATGTTGCTACACAAGTCTACGAAATATTTTTAACTGTTGGATTTATTGACTGTGAATAGATAAAAAATTAATGGTTCGTTGGTACCAAATGTACAAAGTATTGATATCATATTTCTCTGGGTAATAATTAAGTCTGATAGTTTTTATCAAATATCATTAGCTCTGTGGGCGTTCTTTTTTATTTATGTGTATCTCTTCGATGAAACTATGAGTCAAATGAATTTAGTTGATGTATTATTTTCTGAAAGTAATATCTGCTGCTTTGATTATTTGTTATTGATTGATTGATGATCACATGACAAATCTCATGTTTTCACATTATTAATTTATATTACTGATGAATTGTTTTGATTCTATTTGTAAGATGATGAATATCGAAAGGAATAAATATTATGAGAGCACAATTTGAAAATGAATTTGAATGATACTTCCTGATAGGAATCATATCACGTGTTATATTTCACAGCGTAATATCTGTGAATAATACTAGGAAAATTTCTGATAATTCATTTGATACAATGTATTTATAATATTGTAATATTATATTCATATGATATTGCAACTTCGATAGAGAGAAAATGTCAGAACCAAGACATGATATCAAATCGAAAGCACAAGTAAGAGGAAAAAAAAGAAACCTTTTTTTAAATATAATATTACTAGAATTAATAAAAAAGAAAGAGTTAAGTTTGAAAGCAGATTATGACGACGATATCTGGTAGGAATATATTTTATTTTAGCTTTTATATTTTTCTTAACAACGCCATTCAATTTCATGATATAAACTGTACAATTTACTCTGCAGGATGTTTATAAAGTCGAAATGAAAAGTTGAAGAAGAGTATTGACGTGGAAAAGGAGATGGAAGAATTTGTGAATTTTCACAGTTTCAAACGATCAATAAATTGTGATATCACTTTATGTATTTTATATTTATGTGATTGAGGAAATAATAGTGGTGCTATAAATTATGTGTTCTCAAAACTCTTCATTTCTAAATGGAATATAAATGTAAAAATCAATTTCTTGATGAAGTTAAAAACGTTTTCCAGTGGAAATTCCTATCAATTAATTTGTGGGTCATTCTGACAATTTTTTTTCGTCCTCTCAATTCATACCAAACGTGAAAAAAAATATATATCTCAAATACTTCTTACGAAATATAAACGAGATGAGAGGCAAGAGAAAAGTGATGAATAAAAATTCAAGAGAATCTATATGACCTCGGTTGATACTTTTATATCAATTGTAATAAATTCAACGTCCATAAGGTCTCACTTACTCATTCATAAAATCGATTGTGCTATGCGTCTATTTTAAATTGTCGAAAATTTATAGTCATCCATGAAATTATATTTTATATTCGCAGCCAGTTAATCAACAAAACATCTCTCATTAATTCACCAATATTAAATTATCCATCTCCTGAAACAATTTCAATTGAATTCAGAATTCAATTTATAAACAATTCACAGAAAAACTTTGATTACAAAATTTAACTGAATAATAACATCAAATTCATCGAGGCAACGAGGCAAGGCAATATTCAAACACATTCATATTCGTTTTCATTTATTTCCAAAATAAATTAATTGCTACAACGTATATAAAACATTACCAGCATAAAACTTTCTATCATGTATGAAAATAAATCGCCCTATAAAATTTTTATTTGTCATGAGATCACAAAACACAAAAAAAAAAACGAAAATGTCACAAATGGCTAAAGTTCAACAGTGCACGAAATACTTTCTACTCTTATCATTCATAAATAAATTACAAATCATTGTCATTTATCAATTCCCAACTTTTGTCACTCGATTAAACAACTTTGTTGGTAGTCTGTTAAATATAAAAAATCATAAACCTCTCCTGTCAATTTTCTTTTCTTCATCTTCTTCTCTTTTGTGTCTTTTCAACAGACAAAAAAAAAACAAAAAGTGGATAGACTGTGTTCCACATGAATAAACACATGGATCAGCATTATTATCATCACGTATATCTAAACTCGAAGGTGTGAGTTCCATCAGGAGAGGTTCATGGACAATCAACTTACTATACATCAAAAACAAAAATAGATATTTTGTGTTAGAAGCAAAAGGTGCTTTGATGTGCTCCAACGAACCGAACAAATGCATACATGAAGCTTCTGTGAGCGAATATAAGCTCAACGAGCCATCAACTTTCTATATACTAGTGGAGCATTGGAGCCAATCAACATGTTTGAATACAAATATCTTTTACTTCAAAAACTTTATTATCTTATATCATAAACGTTTTATCATTTTCCTCACCTTCCTCATTTTTTTCCCCTACTTAATTATACTCGACACATTCAACACTTGTCTATTCAATCAACAGTTCAATCGATGAGTTAATTAAGTTATCAATGTTTGTGAATTGATTTGCATTTAACCTTTTTCTTGCTATTGCAATTGCTTTGGAATCATTTATTCCATTAGTGTAATGTAAATAGGAGTATCTGATGATATGCAAGCATATTCAATGTGAGTAAATTATGAAAGAGAGATCAGAGGAATGAAGACAGAGTGGGTGTAAGTGATGTTAGTTGAAATTACGCAAATAATGCAATACGACAGTAAACATCAGGGTCGACGATGACGCCATTCCCATTAACTTTCATTAACTATTCGGCGTTTTTATGTATAGATAATGTATATATACGTAATATAGATATATATGTATATGTATACATATGTTTAGGTACGTATGTATACAATGTTGAAGCTTTATCGCTCTTAAAGTACCCCACACGGTCAGTCTTATCGATCTCCATCGAGTCATCCGTATTAAAGGTAAAAATAGCAGCTATCTGCGTGTTGATATCGTATATGAAAAAATAATGAATAAAGGAATGAAAGGGAAAAGAAATGAAGAGTAAAAGTAACAACAGAAATGAAATGAGGAAAATAATGATGGAATGATTATTCAAATTGCAGGTCGTTAGATATTTTGATGGGGTAATATGGATGGGGAAATCAAATGTAAATCAAAGTTTATCTTGCATGTTATTCAAGAATAAAATAATGGGAATATTTTCTCTACAAATATTTTATTGTATTTGTGGGGGAATTAACGAAGATGTCATTTTTATTTTGAGATGGTTGAGCTGTTTACTTTATATCAAATATTTGAATATGAATTAAATGAACAATCGAGAGTTAAATGTTTTATTCGGGCGGATTTTTGTGTTTTGTGGAGAAATTTAATGGCCATTTTTAAAATGTAGTATTCTGTTTTGTTTATAAAGTTATTTTAATGGCTGAAAGTTACAGTTAATTTTTTCCTCTTTGTGTGAAGCAATTCTGAGGTTATTAGAAAATTGAGGCTGCAAGTTGCGGTTGTATACAATGGAAATTCTACTTTGTTATAATTTGAGATAATTTTTTCATTACTTAATTTCCACATGAATTGTTTTAAACATTTTTTTTTAGTAAGGAAAATTTCCGTCTGGTTTCTGCACTCGACTTTGTTAACTTATACAATTTTTAATATTTCTTTGTAACAATTTCTGTCGGACATTCTTGAAGATGACACTTCTTATATTTTATGATGTCATCAGATAAGATTGTCAAGAAAAGTTATATTTTGATGGCGGGTTTTTAAAATTTTTTTCTTGATAAAAATAACAAAGAAACATATTGATCAATTTTTTTTTATATTAAGAAATGTTGAATAATTACTCCACGTGTATGTGTTCATGAATTTACGTATGACAGTATTGATTGCCCTGGTTCACAAGCATTAATAGAAAATAGGGAAATGAAAGTTTTATATATATATATATATATATATGCAGACAATGAAAAAAGTAGAATACGATGGATGAATTTTAATAAGTTGGAAATAAAAGGGGAATTATACAAGATTAAATACCAAAGTTATGAATTTTTTTTCCGACCATCTCCAACTCCATTCAATATTTAAAAATAATAATATTCGCAAATTGAAATTCAATTTTAATTATATAACGAATAACTTGTACTTATTTCCTATTCGATTTTATGCATAAGTAAAATATTATAAACTCACCGTGGAATATCACCAATTCGTGGGGGCCGGATTTTCCGTGAAGACACATCACCCCAATTGTTGCACGCTAGAAAAAACCAAAACACAAACAGTAATTAATGCACGAATGAGATATACATCAATTATAAAAAACAAAAACAAATAAACTTTAGTTGAATTGGTCAGTTAAATATTTAACTAGCACGTCAACAGATTAATTGAGCAAACCAGTCACCAGAATTTATTCCACCAACAACAAAATTTCTAATAAATTTAACTACAACCTATTACTTGACGACATTTTTATTTTCATTGACCTACAACAGATTGACGTCAATGGAAAACATCGAAATTTTCCAGAGCTTTCATTTTTTAAACTCCTAAAAATTACAATTTCCCATTATAACTACGCAATAACGTTAGATGAACAATTAATTGTTTTAGACATCAAACAATAAATTGTTAATTGGAAATCGATTGAGGTCATAACAACGTTATATTCAACTTTGATAGAAAAGTTGCAATTACAAATGTAGAAGCAATCAACAAATAGTTATTTCATGATGTAATAATCACAAATTTGTAGAAATTAATTGGATGACGTGAAGTGAGTCAACAGAGTGAAAGATTTCAATATAGATAAATGTACAATTAACGAAATGATTCATTCGAGTGATAAACTGTGGTCCTTTCATATAATCTTCAATTTTATATCATTCTCGCTCTGTTTTTTTTTTTTTTTTTTTTCTATCATTTCTATCCGATCATTTGGAAGTCTTGAGATCACTTGGCGAAACTACTTCGTATGCGGAACAAGTAGATCAAGTAGGGAGGACCTCAGTCCTCCCAAGAAACCTTGGCATTTGCTCAGATGCACGTAATGGCTCCGGGGATGTTAATGAGGTTGCAGGATTTACAGTCATTTCCACAAATATAATCGTAATTCATTGCGTAATTCTACGAGGGTAACGATATGTGCATATAAGTGACATTCAGTACTATGGTGAATATAATGATAAATTCATAAGATAAAATAGTTTTTTATCTATTGCACAAAACATATAATTAAATTAAAATAACCAAATATTCCTTCTCTATTTTTATGTGCAACAGAACAATATAAACAATGAAAACTATTTTTTAAATGATTCATATGAATGTTAGAAAGAAAAAAAAAAGTTGTTCATTGAAATTAAAAATTGTCTGAAGAAATTAGAAATGGTATTGGTTATTTATTTATTTTTTTGATAATATTATTTTATAATGAGGTTTAAACGAGGAAATTCTCTTTTACCGACGTTTTTATTAGCGGAAAAAAGATGTTCTAAGATAATCGAGTAATTCTTTGATAGAGGATATCACATCATCTGATATTTAAGATGTTGAAGAAGATTTATCGGTGAGATAAATTTTAATAAATGTTTGATGCAATGCTCTTCGATTTTTTGTATTTAATTTAATGTGGATTATTATTTTTTGTATAGAATAAATAAAGAAATAACATTACTAATGTATTTTTAAACAATTTTAAAATTACTGGTATCATCGTAATGGATTATGGAAAATGATTGCGAAAATTAATATCATACAGCGTTTCATTCTGTTATTGAAATTATTTTCATCAAAGCTTGTAGAATTGATTGAACAACAATTCGATTACGTCATCATTAGGTCAATGATGAATTTACGTGACGTTCGTTAATAATTAATGAGAATTTATCGAGGGAAATACATTGATTTAAAGACGACAAAAAATTCCTGTCGAAATATTGTCCCCAGTTAAATATGTCAATTGAACTTAATGATTCGAAGAATAGAATGAAATAATATACAACAACGAATAGAGAAATATAATTATTAATGTTTATTGTTTGATTAATTATTTGTTGTGAAATAAATTTTACCATGGCTTTGATGGATTTAATTCTGACATTGTAGTTATTATTATATGATCAACAGTTCATATTCGTGACCAAAAGCAACGTTTGACCTTTTATTTCTAACTCAATAAATCCGTGGGTTTATTCTTATTCTCGTATTTTTCATTCTCTGTTTGTATTCGCCCACGTATGCTTGATATGTTCCGCTGTATATCATAAAATTTATGAATGGAAAATAGAGCGGGAAAATAAATACTCTCAATAATTACCACCCACAATGCTTATTCGTTCAACAGAACGAACGAACTTTTATAGATATTTTCATACCTAATTATTCTGGGGATTTTCTATTTATATTATCTCGGGAAATTTGCTGAAAGAGTTTTTTCTATCGTAATTTTTTTATTCAAATTCCAAACGTATTCCCTAGTTATTAATTTTTTTTATCACAGCAAATCGTTATTTGATTTAATTTCTTGGTTTTATTTTGCAAAAGAAGTTTGAAATGAATTTCAGTAGTTTTAGTAATTCCCATCAGAATTCTTTCCACTTTTCTACACGAAATTACTTTGAGGTTTACATTATAAAATTTATTTATTATTTCCTTTTATGTGAGTTCAAAGAGCTGTCACGTGGAGCATATCAATGACATTTAAATAGAAAGTGAAGTGCGTCTCGCTCCATATATTGCATGTTCATGTGCGCAGTACAATATACGCGCTCATATTATAATATACCTTCAGTTGATGTCAATTGTTAAATTGTCAAGTGCACCAGCAGACGGATAAAGGAATGACTAATTTTAAACTGGCTGACGGCGGCGAAACATCCGTATTATCTCTGTTATATCCTTTGTCCCAGTTATTTCGTTCTATATCTCCAATTATTTTCCATATTCATTTTGATGTCCTCCTTCTGTATCATTCGTAAACTAAATGGCGGAATATTTATGTGAACAAAAATTCAATCCTCATACACTTTTTTTTGCTATCAATAATTACAACCGTCACTAAATTCAAAACGAGCTGGAAAATTATAAATTTTTCATTATTTCAAATATTTTTTTTAAAGAGTCATTACGCTACATAAGAAATTTTTTATTTCTTATCATTGCAGTTGTAGTGAAATTATTAATAGTTGGAATTTGATATCTCCTTAAAGAATATTTTGAGAATACGTTTGTAAGTGGAATTAAAAATTACAAATATTTAATTTTTTTAAATAAATATCTTGAGAACAAAATTTTTTCCAATTTCCCAAAGGCTGATACTTCAATAAAAAGTTTAGCAATTCTGGCACGCACTCTATTCACAGTTTATTGTCATGATGAAATAGAAGTGAGAAAAAATTGCATCCTTATCGGATACGTTGGCATTGGTTTATCGATGTAGAACTTGGCCTCGAATTTCAAAATAAAATACAAAAAATCTTAACCGTTCAAAATGGAAATTTTCTCCAACACTCCAATCAGTATATTTATATCCGTTCTTGAAACAATTCTTTTTCAGACACACCGATATACAGTATTCACTCATACATATAACACAAACGTGCTTACAAAAGTTGACAATTGAAATTCAAACAAGAACAATAGAAAATTGCAAGATAGATACCAAGAATTGAATTCTTCAAGCATTTTCTAGTTTGCAAGTTTGTTTCCATCAACTCAACATGAACTCTCTGTCCATTTTATTTTACATGAATTTCCAAGGAAGAAATGGAAGTTGGAAAATAAATCTTCGTAGAATTTGAAAAATGCGTAGAGATAGTTGAGTGGTATTTATATCAATTTTTATACAAAAAAAAAGGATAAAATTAAATTTCTTTCAATTTTCACGTATTATTTGCCTGATTCGATTTGTCCTGAATGAATTTCACGTTCGCTACAGTCAGTTTTATTATTTCATAATTTTCATTTATATTTTCCCTCATCTCACGTATCCTACGAAATTGATGGAATTTGAATACATCATTTCATTTTCAGCACCACAATGGATAATTGAATGCGATGTTGTTGTTGAAAATTCAATTTTCCATTAATTTGATGTTCCAATTATTCAACATAATAAAATATTTATCTTGAACTCTGTTGTTTGCCAGTGAATACATACCCCATACCCCAGTAAAACCATAATCCCATCCTCGTTACAAACATTATATACGCCGAATAATAATTCTCTTTCATATAGCCGGGCTTATTTTTATACATAAAAAAAAACTTTCCGCCACGAACTCTTTGAGATCATCAATGTGAGTTATCAAGCGAGAGTAACTTTTGATCTGTACATTTTCTCCCCTCTTGAACGTCTTCGTTTCATTTGTGCTCAGT
Source organism: Meteorus cinctellus (assembly GCA_030523045.1). Classification (NCBI taxonomy): domain Eukaryota; kingdom Metazoa; phylum Arthropoda; class Insecta; order Hymenoptera; family Braconidae; genus Meteorus; species Meteorus cinctellus. Next base: position 31,250 of record JAPYZF010000155.1, read on the forward strand.
CAGCCTGATGATACGAGATGGAAAAAAAGAAGAAATTTTTCACACCCTTGATAAACGTCAAACGAAATCTCACCAAAAACAAATTGGTGGAAAAAACTCACGATTTTTCCGGTTGCTTTTATGGTTTTCCAATAAAATCAAATCGGAAATTTTGTCAATTTGAAATAGGAACATCAAATAAATAATCATCCGACCAGTATAATCGTGAAAGAATTATTTATAAATATTACTATATCAAATGAAAGAAATGAAAAAAGATTAGCAAATAAAAAAGCTGGTTATTTTAATTCGAAGAACAATTACACAAAGTATTTCCAAACTATTAATATAATAAAAAGACACTGAAGTATTTAAAAATTTCTATACTATAAATTATCGCCAAAATTGAACGTGATATTATTAACAATATAAATCAATAATAAATACTACATCCAAGTATGAATGAAACAATAAAAAAATAAATGAAAGAAATAAAAAGCAAATCGAATTTTTGCAATTCTTATGCGTTTGTTCATACATATTCACATATATTTTACTCACTCTTGATAGTTGTCATGTCATCTCCCAATTTCATTTTTCTAGGAGCTTATTGCATACATCTTTTCCAATTTGAATTCTTTCCACTTCAATTGCACTCCTGATATATAGTTAAAATATATATGTATGAAGATGTATATGAACATCTGTAGGATCTTCTTCAATCTTCCACTGATGTGACAACATGTGAATGACATATTTTTGCTTTGAAGAAAAATTGTCTCTCGATAAAATCGTTATGACCTTATTTCTTTCTTTCCTTCGCTTTCATATTATAATTTTCAGTCCAAGTTATTTTAAATAATTTTCATGTCAGTTTCATATTCGTTGCACTGTATCACTTTTTATTGCAATTTCGACATAGTGAGACAGGATCAATCATGTTGCTGTATAATATTTGATTTTATAATTGCGGATTGAGTAATTAGAGTGACGATATTAAAGAATTTTCCGTTTTAATGTACTATTAGAAATCAAATTGTGCCGCGAAATTGAGCGAATATCACTTCATTGTATGGAAATCCAATGAGCATATGGGATGTCTTCATCATTCATGAATATAAATTACATTAACGTTGCACAATGCTGCGCCCATTATTGATTATTATTCCTCTCCTTGTGGTAATTCTTCTGCCATATTCTGTGTTTGTGATTTATCACCAGAACGATTATCAGATGAACTAATAAAAAGATGCAGAATTATTATTTTCCATTTTTCTTTCGTACAAATAATTCATCAAGTCGGTAACTTCATCGTCACTTGATCAATTCTTAATCAATGAAAAAATATATACAATAAACTGAGGAATTTTCACAGTTATATTAATTTCTCCTTTGTAATTTAACTTTTCATTTGACAATTTTTTAAATCGTTATCAATTTATCTGTTCCATTTCTTTTTACTATTATCATTCACACGTTGTCCTATTGTTTTCTTGTTCATTGTTGTAGTATTGTCGATGTAATTGAGCACTTCATTGTCTGCAAGCTACATTTTAACAAACAAATAAATGAAAAATGAATAAACTAAATGGATGAATGTCATAAACATAATCCTCTACTTTTTAGTTGCTCACAATTTTATCTTGACATTATTCTCAAGTCAAACCATAACCGCAATAATATTGGCAGTTCATAATGTGAAGTATTTGTCGATATAATAAATAAGTAGAAAATGAGAGGCAATTTTTTTCCAATTAATTACAATGTCATAAACATAGACAGGACAAAAAAAATTATTTCACTACTCATAATGTCATGATAATTAACAGAAAATATTGCTTGGAATTTTCGAAGGTTTTCTGTACATAAATATAACAAAAATTATTAACGATTATCAACACACAATAATGTTACTCGCATAGCTTGAAAGAATATTGAGAGAAAATTATAACATCAATTTTAAAAAAAAAAACAAAAGTAAGATAACAAATGAAATAATTATAAATGAATAGATAATTATTAGCAGCAACGAAAGATAAATAATTGTGTTTGAATACTCCACATGCATTTCTATAGTTTGCGCTACGTATGCGAAAATGTCAAGTAATTTGTAGAGAATTTACATGGAAACATTCTATTCTCCTATCCATATGGTCATCTACTAGATGCAATTATGCAAATGTGTCATGCAATGTTTCATTACTCGAGAATGCAATATCAAATTTGTGCACATGCATTTAATTCAACCACTAGACACTCTCACAAAATCAGAATATATCACGTTCAAATTCCAGTGTAATCTACTCTGATTTACTTTATTCAATTCAATTATATACTCAAACTATTTATTTATAAACTTATCATTATCTTCATATCAATATTTAATCATTGACTTTCCACCATTTACAAATGATTATCCACTCACAAAGTGTTATTAACATCAAAATATAAATACGAAATTGATGAATGACATGTAGAGATCGTTGATATTCTTCTTTGGAAATTCTGTTTGTTGAGAGATTTCATTATGATCACTTCTGCAATTGGTGGACAGTTAGAAACTGATTTATGTTAATCTGGTAAATCAATCATCAATCTACATAGAATGATAATTTATCATATATATATATTCTATATTATAAATACTTAATTGAATAATTTATGCAAACATCATATTAATTATCTGTCATCAGTAGACAACAGACATCATCCATATGATCATTTCAATACTTCACAACGTTAAAAAGTTGCTAGATTGCCTCTAGGCTTACTGATACAATTGATAAGAAAACTATCAATCAAAATTCAATTTTACCCTCGTACGTATCTTGGTTAGCCAGTTGGTTATTGATTGATATAGAAATGGAGAAAAGTTACTTGAACTGGAGAACAAAAGAGGAATTTCTGATAGAAATGTGATCCGGAAATTTACCCAAGGTCAATGTGGTTCTGTGTCGTTCAAGGCGAACGAATAAAAAGGGAAATCACACTTCAGGCTTTGTCACATAGCTATATTGTTCTCATAGTGCATTTCATTGTTCATTGTGAAAGAAAAAGTAGATCTGAAATTCGGCATTTCAATCAGCGCAGTCGGTTTACAAGAGAAAATGTTCTGCATAGGCAGACTGTGTTTTGCCATGCTGAATCGATAGAGCCAGAAGCTCCACTATAAAGGTATACGACCTGGTGATACTTCTGCTGTTTCTCCCACTTGCACTACTACTACTCTACTACTACAACAGAACTGGGAGAGAGCACACAATGTCCTGGCTTTGCTTGTTCTAGTTTTATTCTTTCCCATCGGACCAAGCAATTTTTTTTTCTTTATCTTTCGCCCTATTTCTACCGCTTTATTTTTTCCCTTCCAAGCTATCTTCATTTCTTGGTTTGCAGTACATCTAATACACTCGTCTGTTCTCTGGAATTCCAATGTGTACACATTTTTTTGTGGATGTTGTGAACAGAGTATTGTCACGTATGAGACTGCTGTTATTGTTACATATTTTCTTATATGATGACTTGGTCGGGTTCATTATTGATGATCATTGAGGTATTTAACTATTCTTCAGCTTCATTGTTATGAAATCAAATCATACATTGAGATTTAATGGAATATTATGAAAAACCTTTGGAACAAATTTTTGTTTGTGTGTTTAGGTGTTGATTAAATGAATAATAGGGGGAAAATTGTTAAATTTGGATCATATGTACTCCATTTCTTGTGATTTTGATAAATCAAATTAAAGTATTGAATGATTCCAACCCAGAGTGATGAATGATCCAGAATACACTGAACGCAACCAAGAATTTTGTTGAAATTAAATTGGAATGACAACTGAAATAAAAAATAGAGGAATTTACACGATGCGAATTCGAATTGAAACTACTAATTGGATCCCATCTTTTTTTTCTTCTTCATTTAAAATACATAATGAACAGAAAAAATCGTAATTTGGGAGAATTTAGTTGCTTGCGTCATCAGAAAATTGGGAAAGTTTGCACAAAGCATCAGGGAAATGTCTACATTGTAAGGACGAAATATAATTTGGAGTGATAACTTCTTAAAAGCGTGTAGACAAATTTAATTATATACGACAGAAAGGTAAAATGGGGATAAAAAAAAAGGTGATTGACAGAGCATGGGATAGTTTACGTTCGGAAATCAATATCATCCCTAATAATTTTCTATACAGTCAATAATAAATTCAGTTAAAATATCAGAATATAAAGTTACCAAAAAAAAAGGACAATTACTCTGGTTGATGAATTACTGTCATTAATTATGAAAGTCATACCCTTCTGTAAATAATTTCCACGAAAAAATATTTAATTCTCAATTGTAATTTCTTGGAAAATTAATTCGTCGTTGATATACCTCAAAAGTTTCGACTCCCTTCCATGAGGTTTTTATCAATAATTCGTATGGAATCATATAGAAAATATTATTCATATAAACACACGCGCAAGGGTGGAAAAAATTGAGTTTATCTGCTATAGATATAAAAATATTCTACGATAAATGGTTGACTGTATAAAACCCAGCGTATGTGAACCTTCCCCAGCTTATGTCAGCTGCCGTCTCTAGATAAGAAAAAAAATCACAGTAAGAAAAAAAAAACTGTGATGGATGAATTGCGTTTACAAAAAAAAAAGCGGGTGACAGTCAGTTCTGTATACAGGAAATTATTGATCAATGTACAAGAATGATGTAAGAATAAATAATTATACCAATAAATTCATTCAACTGATTGTTATACAAAATGCAATAAATCGATTTTAACCATACTTTATATAATTATAATAAGTTGTCAAACAAAATTCATATACAAAAATATTTATCGACTGAAGTGCTGTCATTGTAAGTTGATTGATGGATTTGATAACAGAGATTAATCATCAGCTGAAATTGTACTCCATTTTTTCTCGATATCTTATTAAAAGTATATCGATTAGTTCAAAAATTACGTGTCGACAAATTAAAAGGCATTCGAAACAAACAGATCAACAAATAAACAATACCAATTGCACAAATAAAATTCCATCAACTAATTACAACAAAAATAAGACAATTACAAAAAATTCATATTTTTTTTCCCTTTTCATTTTAAAAATTCCATAAAACTTCCGCACTAAAAATTCCAACCACTCGAAATATTCTACCCAATGCTGCATATTCTTTGGATTCCATTAGATTCTACAATCAAATTAGTAATGAAATGCAAAAAAAAAAAATAATCACGTAGATAATTCTGCATTCTCTAAATAATCTTTTATTCCGCATGCCGTATTCATTCATATCTTTCGTTTTTCTTTCCGATAAATCAACTCAGTCATAAAACATGCACAAAGAATTTATTTAATTTTATACATATCAAATCACGAGACTGGTCGAGTTGAATAACCTCAATAAAAAAATAATAAATCGCTATAAAACCGTGACCGTCACGCAATTATCAATGAAACAACGTAATACAGATGTCCGAGTTAATATACCTTTATTCCTAGCTAACTAATCGTTAATCGTTAGACGGATCGGGTTAAAAATAAAAAAAATGATAAATAATAAATAAAAGATATCATGCAACAGTAGATAAAGTTGTCTGACTAACACGTGACCCGCGCTGAAGGTGATTGGCCTATACCAGTAAAAGACTTTAAGACCTTTGAAAATTGCGACAATGTGCATGAAGTGTTTTGCGAAGGTCCTTCACAAGTCGCGTGCAACCACTAAATTTATACGCATGCGCTACCGCACCGTCACCCTGTATTTACAAAAGCTCTATGTAGTCTGTACTCGCGCTATCGTGATGCCTGTGCGCTTTCAAGGTCAACATTATATACCGAATAGACTTTGCTAGTTTTTATAAGACTCTCTAAAACTCGTTGAGCTCCTCGACACATTCGCGTGTCTTCGTCGTTTTCATATTATCTACTTTATGATTTGCATGCAAACTCTCCACGTGTGTTATCAAATAAAATTATTCATACGGATATGTTGTTATAGTTTATATATATATACATAGCAGCGAGGCCATGTCACATTATTTTCGGCGTGTATTATGTTACACATATTTCATCCCTTGTCAGAGAATAATTAAAAGCTCTATCGGTGGAATTAATATTTTGTAATTGTTTCAATCATTTCATATTCATGTTGAATTTTTTTATCTTATTATACACTCGAATGTTTAATATTGTCACGGAATGAAATGCATTTTCATGCTGAAGTATTAAAAATAAATTTATGAATGGAGGAAGTTTGGAAGTGAAATATATGAATGAATAATGCACAATTTATCATGAATGATTTATTTATTTGTTTATTTATTTATTTATTTGGTTGGTTATTTTTTTATACCGTATATCTCGGTCGCACCCAACTTCCACATTCATCCGGCATTCTTCTCTCATCATTGTTTATAATTGTTTATATTGTTTTTCTGCGGCAATATTTTTTTTAAACATTGAGACGACTCCGTTCAACCGTCGTGGGCAAACTCACTCGGTCGACTAGTCCCTCACTGGTACCAGCTATTTCGCTCACCCATCGCCACCCACGCGCTGTCACACCATCCCTTGGCACATCCATTTTCCCCTCCACTGTTCAGTTACTACTGGCGCTGACGACGCTGCGACGTCGCTTATTTTGTGTCGTCGTTTTAACGAATTCACAGAGCTGACACAACGCTTGTCACATCATAAAATTGAAAACCACAAAACATATTTTGGCAAGAATTTTTATAGTTAGTTTTAAGACTGCGCATTTGTTTATTATTTGATCATGAAATGTTTTGTTCTTATCTAGTTTTTTTTATGATTCCTTAGTTGAGAGTATAATCAGATAATTTTTTTTCTTTGTTTTTTCATTAGGAAATTGGTAGAGAGAAATTCGAATTTATAGAGAATCCTTTTGTTTTGAAGTTAGATATTACATAAACATAATTTATATTTGGTGGCGCAAATTCTACTTTTGTTCATCATTTCTTTCTTTATTCTCCTGCGTAAATGTTCCAATTAAATGGCACAAAAACTCTTATATATTATTTTTCTATGTGAAGCTTATACGCCTGTTCAATAGCTATTTTCAATAGGAACATTGTATTCCATCATTTTTATTAAGAGAATAAAAGGGAAAATTTTTCATAGAAATTCATTGGAAGAGATATGGAGAAATTGCATCGACGATAGAACAATATGAGGATTATTTCCATGTTTAGAAATATTGGAAATTCATTCAACAAATTCGAATTTTTTTATCTCTTTGCTTTAAACTGAGTTTGTGAGAATAAAAATTTATGATTTCATGGTGAATTTTACTTCGTATGTTTGTTAGTAGTTGTGTGAGTATAAATAGATTGAAGGAAATCTGAAGGAAAATATTGAAAGAAATTAATTTTTCTTTTTGTCACTCAACATTTTCACAGTTCTTATCTATTTCCAGCAGTCGTATGAATATAATGTATTTGCATGTTGCAAATAGAAAACTTGACAATAAATAAACTAATTTTCACCGTTTCTGCGTAGAAACGGTGAAAATTAGTTTATTTATTTATTATATTTATTTTCACTATTGCACTGTTTTACATTTTCATTCTGATAAATTCATATTCCACAATATTTTTATTTAAAAAAAGACATCACTTTTCAATCAATAATCAAAATACCAAAAAATTACAATGCTGTACAATAATCTCCTTTTATTCCTGAGGTGAAAAAAAAAGTTCTTCACATTTGTTTTCTGCAATTCATCTAAAAGTATTTCCATTTAATTTAATAATATCCAAATTCACGTCAGGCCCACACATGAACTCTCCTAAACTCTGACAAATTCAAGCCTTATTGAAGGTATTTGCATCAAAAATTTGTATCGATAATTAAAACCGAAGAAAAAAAAACCTTCATTCCACAATTGTACCTCATTCCCAAATAACAATTTCAACATTTCATCAATGAACAAAAAAATACTAAAAGTTATGTGATTAATTAATTACAATTACTTTCTTTTTTTATACGGAGTAGGATAATCTGTGAGAACGGGACCTGTTGAAAGAATGGCACCCGGTCCACCCAATAAACCACCTTTATTTGCAAACCACCCATTACCACCAAGAAAACCAGCAGGTTGAAGTCTATTTGTATAAAATCCATTATCAGCAAGTCCAGCAACATGAATTAATCCATTTCCATCAAATAGTTGTTTCGCTTTAACTGGATTATTCGTTAATAACGTTCCATAATGTGACAATACCTCTTTAAATAGTCCCAAACGATCTTGGAAAAATGTTTGCGGTGAAAAATTGAATTTATGAATAAATGAATCCCAAATAGTTGACAGAATATTGGTTGAAATATTGCTATTTGGCGGCGCATTCGTTGTGACGATGTCAATTTCATCTGCAAGAATTTCTTTCGATTTATTACTATTATTGTTATTTTTATCACTTTCTAAATCACGAACAGGACCCAATCCGTTAGCCGTATCTCCTTCATCCAATGCTGATTGAATAGAGTGGTCTGAATCATTTTTAATCTCATTTGATTGAATGGTTTCGTGGTCTTCCTGTTGGCGATCTATCTCATTCGGATTTTCACCAGTGTGTTCTAATGGCTTCGTTTTGACAACGACAAACTATGAAAAGAAAAAAAAATATATATATATATATATATATAATATGAGAAGAAAAAAAAAGAACATGATGATACTTCAGAGCATTAAAATTCACTCACCGCGATCAATACAATGCAAATCAATTCTTTGAACATCTTTCACACCACTTTGTTTTTATAATATTTATTTTATTATTTTATTCTCTGTGTTGATGTTAAATGAAAACTTTTCTTACATATAAAAGGAATAACACAAACTCAGAACAAATATAATATAAGCTTCTGACAAGTCGTGTGACTCAATATAAATAAGTTTTCCCCAGTAATGGGTTTTGTTCTTCAGTCGAAAGGTGGAAATGAGACGCTATCTCATATATGAATACGGGCACCCGTATTCGATTCAATTGCGTGGCAAAATGTCTCTTGCCTTGCAATCTTAAAAAAAAAAAAGTGAAAATATTCATCAAGTCTATCACAATATTTCAAATATTTTACGTAAGAAAATTTTCACAGTAATTGTAATGGCAGAAAAAAATTAAAAATGAATATAGATGAAACTAATTATATTTCATGTAGATAATTTATATTATACTATTTTTTTTTCCAATTCTATATGTAATTCATAGGCGTTGCGAATTTCAGAATTATTTATATTATTAACAGGAGAAGATAAATAAGAAAAAAGGAAGAAACAAACATTATTAAACATAAAAAATTGGGAAACCGGTCCGATGAATTTTTTTTCATCCTCTATCATGTGAAATCCTGTACTGACTTGCCTTGAAAACGTCCGACGACACGATACAAATACCTCCTGGAATTTCTCCTTTTATTCGCAGTAAATGGAATATATTTATAAATAAACAATATAATAAAGATGGATGGTGAAAAAAAATAATAATAGTGAGTAATAACACATCGTCTGATAATACAACCGGATGTAGAAGTGTGAAAATGATTCCTGTTCTCAACCCCTCCATTTTTCTTTCCCCCTTTTTTTTTCCTTATATATTATCTCAGTATTATACTTTGTGGCTGTGGGATCAATTACGTTTCTTCTAGAGCTCCTCTATCACTCGTTCACGACCATCGGATTAGTTGCAGCGAATACTCCCCGGAAAAAAATCGAATGGTTGAATAAAAGGTCTTGGGGTCACGCATAAAGTTATCTGACCTCGACCGCACGATTTTCCTCTTGAGATTTTGTTCGCACACGTAAATACAGACACATGATCAGTTAGGGGAAGTCAAATTTGATGTTTCATATGATCAATCATTCTTATAATGATTCGTCAATGTTTGAAGAACAAAAAAATTCGGACACAAACATAAAAAAAGAATATAAAGAACAAATTCATAAAATGAGATATGAAGGAAAGATTTGCTGTCGTATTGTTGTATTCTTCATCCAGTTGTTGTTTTTTTCTTTAAATGAATTATCATATCTGGTTTTCTTCGACAAGCTTGAACTTGAACTTAGGAATGTAAGTTGTCCTTAGAGCAAGAAAAAAGGAAAAAGTAAAAAATGAATTCGCATCGCAAATGAATAAATTGAACGAATCGTTCTGAGCAACGATTTGAACTCGATATGTACTGATCTTTTTAATATGCATGACCGGAAGAGTGTATACGTGTATATGTATTTGTAAACATATATATTTAAAGCAGAATAGAGCCAATGTGTTTGTGAGAGTCACTGAAGACTACGCTGAAGACGTGAAACCGTTACTAAGGCTTCGACATTCAGTCTTCGCCTACCTATCGTCCAACCAAGTTTGCACAAGTTTTACACTCAGTATAATATATTTATCTGTAATATGAAACAAAGAACAACAATCTTCATTATGATGAAGTACCTTTTATCAATATTTATTATTTTATCACTCAACGAGGTAAGTTCCTCACCAAATTAATCTTTCAATTAATTAATGGATAGTCATCATCGTTTATGCACTTTGATAAATTATGCATTTTCATTAATCTCAGGAGTATATTCAGTTAAGAACAAGCTGAAAGGTTGACAATTTATATATAAATTCCATAATCGAGATGAGGATTGAATTCTGTAATGAAATTAAACTCTTTAATTATAATTCGTTTGTTTCTCATGTCAGAGTTTCGTATTTCACTGGTTTTATTGATATTTTATCTTCACCAGGGAATTGTTGGTGATGGAAAATTAATTACAAATTTCTTTTCATGATGAAGTGGGTGTTTATCATCTTTTATTTATGTATTCAACTTCGATTGGTATTTTTTTTAAAAATTGAATTTAATTAATTTTGCACTTGTTTAAAGGTTCGTATTATATTTATGGTTTCGATTTCATGTAGAACACGATGTGTTAAGCAGTGAATTAATGTGGATTTTTATATCGATAAAAACCATCAGTTCATAGGATAAATCAGAGAAAAAATACGCAAATTCTCTGCTTTTATTCGCTATTAAATTATTTTATATTTAATTCGATTATTTCATATTCCAATACAAGCAAAAATGTTCTCACGAGATTTCATACACATTCGCCATTTCCCATGGGCGCTTTGTCTAATTCAATTAGTATCCGAACTCCATGACGCACCCTTGAACACACACGCACACTAATACACATAGTTGTTTCATGTTCCATCAACTGGGTCACCAATTCAACCTATTAAGCTCGCACTATTATTCCGTCAAAGTAACTGCACGACAAATTATCAATAATACAAAGATTTGTTAATTAAATTTTAAATGAAGTTCCATTAGCGATTTACCATGAAATAACCGACAGTTTTGCACTTTGTTTTTGAGTTTGATGTTATTAATCCGTCGTAGTTTATTTTCTCAGGCTGTTAATACTGATAATGGAATCAATTATCTTCATGTTTATATTTTACATCATTTTTCATAATTACTCATTTATCATCATAATAGAGTTTCGACCATATTGAATTCATAAGTTTTAATTGGACAAATTTGATTTCGAATACAAATTTAATAACTCAAGACACAATTGCAACTCTAATTGAAATTAATCGAATTTGTAGATTAATTACAAATTTATTCCAATTTATGTTTGGGTTGAAAATTCGACACGTGTCGAGTATTTTATCAACCATCATTGTTTTGCTTGTGATAATAAGTTGTAACCCTTCAGAACACTGCAATCGTGTATACCAACACGTATCAAACATTTTCAAATATATGAGAATAAACTTCATTATCTGGATATGAAAGAAAAATTTTTACCAAATGTGTACGAACGAAATAAAATGATTTATTACTATGTAGGTTAATGGAGCAACAATCAAAAAAGCTCCAGCATTTGCAACTCCAAAATATGCTAACTCGTTCATACCAGCAGTGATGCAGGTGAGGATAAATTGAAATTGAGATTGATTACAATCGAAATATTTATTTATTGTCAATTAAATAAATTCCAGGTAATTTTCAATGGTGTTGACCAATATAAAATCAAACAAATAGAAGAGATGGAGCAAGCAGCAGCGACAACAACAGTAGAGCCAACAACAATTTCTCATGAACCTGGACAGCATCAACCCACTTTAGTCACAACATCAAGTGAATTATCAAGCACTGAAAAACCATCGTTGACTCAAGAAGCATCTGAAGTTGAGACTGAAAAACCATCAGATAACATTCAATCAACTCCACCGAATATCGATGAAAAACCAGAATCAAATGCAGAAACACCCGAAGCTATTTATGGAACACCTGAAGCAAATCACGAGACACCAGAAGAAATTCATGAAATGCAGGAAATTAATCAAGAGATGCCTCAAGCAATAGAGAGTAATCAAGAAATATCGGACGTGAATTCGCATGATAAATTGGAGACCTCAACAATCCCATTGAAACCTCAGCAGGGGAATCAATCAAATTCTTCATCAGAAGATTCTTCATCCTTATCGTCATCTTCTTCAGAAGAAGAAGACATGAATGATAAGAAAAAAAAAGTACCGAGTATTGACAGTGTTGTTGAAGAAATATATGAAATAATGAAACCTAAAAATAAGAGCAAACGTCCTGTGGGAAATTCATCAAGTTCGAGTGATTCAGATGAATCTAAAGATGAAGATAGCAAGGAAGATGAGAATGATGAAAATAGGTGAGACATATTTAATAGATCCAACTGAATTCTATGGGGAATATAAACCAATTAATTGTCTATTGATTTTAGGTTTACCATGCTCGGTGAAAAAGTAACACAAGTTCCACGACCAAGTTTAACAACATATCTGAAACGTTCAAAGCTTCCAACAAATTGCTCAAGTATACAAGATTTAGCGATCTTATATGATGCTTTAAGCAAAGATGCAAGAAATCAGGGCTTCTCACAGTACACTGGATATTCAGACGAAGTTCTTCAAGATCTTGTGACTTCATCAGAAGGTGGAATGGGTCCACAGCTTAAGCTACTTCTGGAAAAAGTTGTGGAACGACGAGAAGTAACAAGAGCAGATGCGAAAACTAAGGTTGCAGAAACCCTTAAAATTTTGAATGATCCTGGCAGTCAACTGAATAGAGATCTTAGTTCATTACTTCCATTACGCTTTGAATCTTAAAACAATTAATTATCGATTCGTTATAATACATTTTTTACATTTTTTTTTCTAACGATTTCATACTCATGTGATACTCATTAATTATTGAACCCTTCCGCATTTTTTTTTCTACTGCAAAGCAATTCGTAAAATGAATAAACAGATTATTGATTTTATAACTTGGCAGGTGGAATAAGTTGATATTTTCTAATTGTGTTATGTTGACAATGGTCTTCCAATGTATAAATTTTGATGACATGGCTCGTTGTAAAAATATTTTAAATCAAGTTAGAAGTTCTTCGCTCTTTTCAATAAATTTATGTAATTTTGAATCTTATTATATTATATTTAATTACCATCTTTTTTATGTTTTAATGAACAGTTAATTAATTCATTGTTACATCTGTGGTTAATTAATCGAGAGTATAATTTATTCATCCGAGATGATGCTATTGAGCAGGTAGGTCTAATTTCCATGAGTGAATGTGGAGAAATCAATAGAATTTTCCAGATAGAATATCAATGTATTTATAATTAATCATATAATAAATGAAAATTCATTTTCAATCTTTTGTTTGAGAATGGGACAATGTTAATCAATGAATAACCAAATGGAAATTTTCCATAGCCCCCCGGACAGAAAGTTTTTTCTTTGTAATTGGATATTGGAAAGATATTTTTTATTTTCGCATTAATGATATAACGACATAATAGCTTTTCATCTCCTATGCGCGAAGAGATTGTGCATCATGTTGCAGTTTGTAAGAGCAGCTAATTTGTTTATCTTTGTATTAAAAAGCATCAAACAATGGCCCTTTTTCGAAAATGTACTCTGGAAAAGTAAATGTTTGTAATTCTCATCAGTAATTTCACTACCAACGATACTTCATAAATGTCATATTCATCAACAAAGTTTATAAAAAACAATGTCACATTAGATTTAATGACTTTCTTTCGTTAGCTGAATTTTTATTGTGCTATTAAAAAATAGATGGCAGCCCCATGGTATTGTGTTTGAGCACTTAATAACTCATAAAAAAAAATGTACAATAATTTAATATGCTGGATCTATTGATAATATTCCATGACCAGTGCTATATACAAAGGGGAAGAGAATAAAATATTCATATGAATGCCACGAAGCATTATATTGTCATAGAGCAAAGCTTGAAGTTCATCAATAAATCATTGATCGATCGATGTGCCAGCATTTCTGTATAAAACCACAGCCGTCATGCTAAATATATTGCATACATTTTTTTCACAACCTCAATTTTTACAATGTAATGAATATTTCATAAAATCATGGCTATGAAAAAAGTCCCAATGAAATAAATTTGATAACACACTCACTGTACTATTGACATTGTTTCTATATATTTTAGAATTGTGATGGTTAAACGAAGCATTGTAAAGGCACATTGTCTTATTGTGAATCTCTGACACATTCTACGTGATTCGAATCCAGTATTTTATTGAGCAATTGGAAGTCTCTGAAGTAAAAACGATTTAGGACCGCAAAACATTGGCGTCGACTAGAATTATTGAATATTTCAATGAACTTCCAATACTATTTATCATTGAACAAAATATAAGCTCCGCCTTTGTACACCATCATCCTTCGGTTATATATAAAACTGTCTTGAAATTCAACGCGTCCTTTAGTCCAACAGCAATAATCATTCGTACTACATGGTTAATAGAACACAACAGTTACATTAAATACGTCATTTTTCTGCGTGTTCCAATTCAGTGAATAAATCTCAACAGAGAAAGAAATAAAACATAATATGAATGTTTCAATATGTGGATTTGTAATTTACTTCACAATTTGCGTAAGTTATAAATTTTCGACGAAAAAAAATACTTCAAATAGTTATTTTCAATAACTTTCACGTGCACATTTCAATTTCCAGCTTCTGCTGAAGGAATTGGACGCAATGCCACAGCAAATAACTAAGTTGATACCCCTAGAAGATTGGATCGCGTTCAAATGTCGTACAAACGACGTTAAACCTTTAGACAAGTTTCTCGGGAAATTGCGAGCCACGTACGACTTTGTATTTCAAAAACCTGACAACGTCAGTAATGTCGAGAAAATTCTCAGCGAAAGTACGACAGAAAATATAGAAGACGAAGATACAGAGAAACTAATTCCATCCAATTCACAAATAAAAAACACAAACGAGAACATAAAGGTTGAAAAGACAATGGATAATGTGAACAATATGAACGTAGAATTGTTTCCAAGTTACAATAGCAATATTCCATCAATTAAACAAAGCTCTATTTCACGAATATCTAAAGATAATGAGTGGTTGGATGATGTTGAAGAGGCAGAACCACTAAGTGAACTTGAGATTGTCAATGATGACAATACCGATCAATCAGTTGAGGTTGTCACTCAACAGCCAGGTTTTCAACTTTCAATAGCCATTGCGCGTGCTTTTGCCAAGTGGTTTGGTTCTATACTTGGATTCACCCAGGGCGCATACTTGAAGCTGACGCACTCAAACATCTGAACGTGGTCAATACAAGTTATCTAATATTGATTATGTCATTCAAATCATAAATTTGTAGGTAATCATCGTATATCTAATTCATTAATATAATTTAATTATTCAGTGCTAATGTTCTGCAATTGTATAATGTACGAATGGGGAATACATTCATAGGCGAACAATACTTGTTGAAGTTGGTATTGACTAAAGTTGCTTTTTGTACTGTCATACTAATTAATTTCCAGTCCACGTATAACTTTGAGCATTTATTATTCATTGGTGTATACGATGAGTTACGGAACACATCAACTCTTCAGTAATATAAACTTGTGTAATGCTATTGTCATATTACGCTCTGTGAACGTAATATCATTTATATAGCGGTGCAATGTGAAAACAGTTTTCTTCTCAATTATTTGGTTATAATTGAGAAGAGAGAAAAATAATGAGCATACGTCATTGAATATATATTGTTTTTTGCTACATTTATTTTGTTAAAAAATATCTCGGTCTGAAAAATACATGTCACTTTTTTTTTCCATTAATTGTCATTAATGTTCAATTCTTCAACTTATTTTTTTTTTTTTGGCAATCGGCATTATTATACATAACAATTTATTCTCTTTACATTGTCGCGCGAAAATTCACAATCTTTCAACCTCAATATCCATTCGCTCATAAATATGCTATTATTGGATACAAACTGCTTTCTTGTTCGCTTTTTTTTCGTTGAGTGAAAAATTATTCTCACATTTATATGTTATCGCTTATTATAAACATAATGATTTGTGATTGTTAATCGAAGATAATGATGATGCCGATGGTGGAAGATCAATCATGATGAATTCTATATAATTGGAAAAAAATATAAAATAGGAGAAAATTACAATAAAAAAAATTGATATAGGTGGAATATGGAATACTGAAATCTTAATTTTTTTTTCAATGATTGAGCAAGCTCTTTGGTTCTATCGTTACGTGCGACATGTGATAAAACCATCTCTCACTACGCGTTATCGATCGTTCCAGAGTATTAAGGGCAACTTTGTTCCATCAGAGGAAAATTTTTTTTCTTATCATATTCTCTTTTTGCATCCTGTGCATTAAAAATCATTCGCTTCCTATTAGCGAGCGGTCGCATTGATATGAAACTTGTCAGTACTGCCTTGGAATTATTTTCAAAAAGAATCGAGAGAAGAAGTTAGAAAAAAATGGGACATGATCTAAGTGGGTTTTTATCTTGCCAATCCTTTGAAGCATACAATTAATTTTTTTACCATATCGTTCAGAATTACATAAATGCAGTCTTAAAGACCACTGAACATGAAAAGGAACTTTGAGTCCTCCTCTTTATTTGTATCAACATCCGTGTATATATTTCCGCGATGTAATGTAGTGCTGTCGGACTGAATTTATTTTCAAAAGAAAAAATAGTCATCTTGGAGATACACACAAAATTACTATACAAAATTATAAATCAAACTCGGACCGAATGCAAATGAACTGCAAAGGGTTTTAATGAATTCGGCTTCAACGGAAAACGAAACAAAGGAAAAATGAATTATCGCCTGAATTGCGATAGAAGAAATTGATAACATCTCTCGATTCACGACAGAAAATAATATCCCGCATGAAGACTTAATATTGCCCAATTTATTTATATTGTTTTCAAGAAAATTATTTCCACCCTATGATATATTAAAACTAATCAAGTCCAAGATGTATACAAAAAACAAAAGTCTTGCAGTGATACTTAATCGATTAATTGCTAACAATAAATGTTTTCACTTGAGTCGGCTCATTATTCTATGCGTAAGAAGTATGAAAGTTCTAAAAAAAAATAAAAAACTGTTATTGTGAATAAACTCCGCATATCCTATATATACATAGCGATGATTTGCATTCGCGGAGAACTCAAATCGCAGCGAATGTATCTTATAACAGTTGCTCAGTATCTTATAATATATAAAAATTAGGTTATATTCGAAATTCCCGATAAAGTTATTTGAAGATTTTCAATTATCACGAACATCCAAAATTCACTTCGTGCATGAAGATTTCTTTCACAATATTTTCGTCATCATATTCCAATTGTAGACTAGATTAATATTAAACAACGGAAGAGAAAGCCTTGGATAATCTTAAACTATTCCATATCAATTTGTAATATAAGAATTCTGTCATGTTCAATTCGTAAAACAGTCCTACTTATCATTCAGATCAGTTATGAAATTATTTTAATCCCGCATCGACAGGCCGAAATTCTGAGATCAAAACTAATCGTTGATTGCGCAAAAATACATACCAATCATTGTCAACATAATATGTACATGTCATACATACTACCAGTGGCACATCTTCATATTTTAAAACGAACGATCAGTGAATCAACCTACATGAAGCTGGTCACAGCCAATAATGCAGTCGGTTTCGTTCTCTTAGTTACATAAATACTTGATCCTTGAATTAATGAATAACACAAAACATCGAATTTAAGGCCAATTTACGTAATCAATTCAAATCAATTTTTCTAATAAACTTAAATCTTAAAAAGTATACTTTTCTTGATGATTCAACCTTCAACTCATCAATATGGATTATGAAAGCTACTCATGTCAAATCGGCTATACGACTTAACTGTTAATGGAAATAATTCACAGTCAATAATATATGATTATCAATTTAAATGTTAATGAGTCTTCCCGTTTCTGAAACCGAATATCAATCGTTGCTCCTAATTTGAGAACAGAATTTGATTGATATACTCTTTCTTCGTGTCTCTCATAATCGCCACAATTTTTACTTCTCTAATTCAGTGTGCATAATTTCTTCATTTTTGCTATCCTGCCCTTTACGAATTCTATGAACTACGATGGCATTAAATACCTCATATTTTGCGGCAAAATCTCGTTCATATTAACTGCTTGCTGTTGATGCATTCCACCACCACCGCCACTCTCTGATTTAATTGCTTGATCTTTGAATGCAGCAAATGAATGGGTAAAACTTTGATCCTTTTGTAAATTTTGTATGTGCTGAAGGAATGTTGGATCTTGCTTGATGGTGTTACCATTCAATAGATAACTCAATTCTTGCTTGGTCACATCACCTAACGATTCAACGCTCTCCTTAATTTCAGTTCCAGTCATTTCTTTTTTAGCCTTCGCTCTCTTAATGCCTAAATGTGTTTGCGTATGCTTATTCAAATGATCTTTTCGTGAGAACGCTTTTTGACAAACATTGCAGGTGAAATTTTTATCGCCCGAATGAATAACGTAATGCCTCGTTAAATGTTCATTTCGTTTAAATGCTTTTTGACAAACAGGACATTTGAATGGCCGTTCGTCAGAGTGGCCTCGCATATGTTGATCCAAATGTTCTTTACGTTTGAGCATTGCACCACATTCTTTGCATTGATACTTTCGCTCCTGAAATGAAATGGAATAATATTATGAGCAAATAAAAACAAATCTTTTCAAGGACGAAATTCAATATTTTCTTTCCACCCAATTACCTGTACGTGGCCTTGAATATGCTGTTCAATATCAGACTTCTCAGGGAATGCTAAGCTGCATTCAGGACAACAATAAAGCATCGATCCATCTAAACCCATAGCTATTTTAATTTCACCAGTTTTCGCTCTAAACTTAACTTTACGTTCAGTTTTTGGTGAATCAGTCTGTATTTGTTGTTCAACTTTATTAGCAGCAGTTTGACTTACATTAACTACATTAATTTGACTACTTTGTTCCATGTGAACATTGAGATCAGTTGGATTCATATCAGTTTGCAGCAATTGATCAGTTGCATTGATATATAAATTGCCGTTTTGTTGCATATTATTGTTCCGAAAATTCGGCACACTTGGGATATTGAGGATATTATTCTGTGTTTGTTCAGGTTTTTGTTCATCATCCAATTTTTCTTTCTTCTGTATTGGATCTGCTTGCAGTTTTATTAATTGTTGCAATGTCAGTGGCAGCGACGTGGCTTGAAGTTTTTGTATATATTCAGCCATAGCATTTTGTTGTTGTAAATTAATATGTGAATCAATCATACTATTCCCAGAATCACCATTGGATCTGCTGTTATCTTCTAGTTTTATAGTAATTGTATCAGACTGAGAAGTCGTTGGCAGATACATGTTTGGCAGTAATCTTACAGGCAAACTGTTTGATGAAGCACCAAGCAGTGAATTATTCTGATTGTAATTTGGAATGTTTATCGTTTGAAGACCTTGCTTCTCGCACAACTGCATCAGGGTATTTGGACTAGGCCATGCCAACAACGTCCCTGGGTACTTATTCGAACTATTGACCTATCAAATAGAAATATTCACATGAAACAAATATAAAAAACTTCCCCATTTAAAATTACTCCAGCAAAATAGATTGAATCCAGATATCAACTACTTTTAAATTTAAAAATTTAAAAATATCAATTCCTGATCACTTTTTCGGCCGCTAAAGTAGTTCGAGCAAAGGCTTGACCAAAAACGTTACTTTAGTACTCGCGATCTATCAGTGACTCCTGAATATCAAATGCTTGAATGGAGTTAAAATATCTGTGTTTTAGCGAAAAGCAAAACTCCCACTAAGACCATAATGTTTCTTTGCAAAAAAAAAAACAGCGCAATTTACCAGGCAAATTATTCAAATTACCATGACGGATTGTTTGTTGTGTTCAACATTGGCAGAAGTTGTATAAACATGACTCTGTGTCCCAGCCAACTGTGCCGATGTAGCTAT
Organism: Meteorus cinctellus; assembly: GCA_030523045.1. Taxonomy (NCBI): domain Eukaryota; kingdom Metazoa; phylum Arthropoda; class Insecta; order Hymenoptera; family Braconidae; genus Meteorus; species Meteorus cinctellus. The sequence continues at coordinate 51,632 of JAPYZF010000155.1, forward strand.
GTAGTTTGAACCAGGTAGTGAACTTGGCCTTGATGTTAATTCAGCAAATTGCGGCAGGCCGCCGTTGTGTTCAGAAAATGAATTCATCTTCGTAATGGATAAATAATATAGTTAAATATTGTGCTTGGTACATTAACTTTGGTAACGCCAAATGCGTCTAACCTCAAATTTATGATACAAATATTGAATTTTTGTACACAGTTTGGGCACGAGAATCTTCACCGAATATCCATCACACACATCAATTTCAAATTGATATTTTAGAGTTGTTTATTCATTTAGTTATTGATTTTATATCGAGTGAACTTATAATTGTTTACAGATTTGAATTAATTGTATATACTGAGAGAGTACATTGCATCACAACGCTACTTTGCTTTGCTTATGCTTGTCTCTATAACTATATATGTATATACACATCGGCGTCGTTTCAATATGGCTGCTAACAATGGCGTCAATTAAGGTTCATGCACAATTGAACTTGATGAGAAATGGAAAGCGACATTTATTTGTCCAATAGCGAGAGTAAAATTGGGTGTGTCTAGGCTAACTCAACGTTGAGTGACGTTGGAATAGTCCGTCCAAAGAAGGAGAAATTAAAAAATTGCTTTCGTATCATGCAAACTCGAATATAAGTTCGTTTTCCAAAAGCGTTGAGTAAAATTCAAATGTCTGGACACTACTCTCAACAAACCCATCACCTTATGTAGCGATGTGATTGGTTGTATCACTGCTGATTAATTTGTTCTTCTACGTTGTGTACTGAGCCTTAGGATGGAATATGGCGTCCACAATTTTCGAGACATGTTATAACGATGATTTCTGTGTAAATGATTAACTTCTTTTCAGTATTATTGAATAAGAATAAGGAAATTTTATTTGATGTATGTAAATGTATGAGTATTCTCCGACTTTCCTTGAATGTCGAATAGCGTTGTTCCTAACCTCACTTTTTTCGAAAACGTTGGGACATTCAAATGTGTGAAGATGGATTTACATGAAAAAATAATGGCGATAAAATGACTTATCTGCAATTTGAGATTCTGCCTTGAAGTTGATGCGGGAAAGACGGAGATGGATGAAATGTTTTTGTTTACGAAAATATCCTTCATAGACTTTAATTGATTTTCAGGCAAAACACAGATTTTCTGCAGCAAAGATATAAAAATATTGAGATTTTATATTTTTTCAAGTGATATATAATTTATAATTTGGTTATAATTCGAGTGTATTGGAAACGCGAGAAACTTCACGAGTTTTAAATGTAAAAATTCATTCTCTGGTGAGGTTAAGTTTACGCTGAATAATTCACTAATGATTTAGTAATTTAATGTTCAAATTATGATGATGCTTTAATTATGCTTCTGAATATTCTGTTAATACTTGTGCATGTACGCGTACGTTTTCATTCAAGTATTGAATTTTTTTAGCTGTATATGGCAGATGCTAACAAAATATATGACGAAAATTTACGAAAGGAAAGTCGTTCTTTGTTGGAACGTTTAGAGAAAAATTCACAAATTATCAATCGAGAAGTAGATAAATTGCACTTACAACGTTAGTAAGTTTCAAAGAATACAGAAGAAAAAGAACAAATATGTTATTCAGAATGGAGCATAAATGAAGAAATTCAATTATACTTAAGTCAGTAATTGGAAGAATAAAATGCGATTTCGTATTTTTATATATTTGTTCACAGTTCTATAACTTCTGAAAACCAACATCAAGTTCATAAATGCAAATCTGAAATTACACAGTCTTGGAAAATTCGAAACGATTCGAGTGCTGTCAGTGATCTTCTCTGTCCCGACATTTTCAATTCATCAAGACGAAATAATATCAATGAAAGAGGTGACATGACTGTAGGTGGTAGAATTTTAATAACATCAAAACGTCCTGCAGAATCATTGCCATTGCGAAAACCAATTAAAGGCTGTTATTGCAATCATGAAAGTAAAAAAATCCTATATCGATCACCAAGAACCATCCACAAACACAATTGGCCATGTGATTATTGCAAAAGTAATATCGATGTGTGTTTACCATCGACACAAAATAATGAACGAGATAATTCTTTACCAACATTGAGCTGTCAAACATTACAAAAAGTTCAGAGAATCAATTATACTCCGAGATCGGAATTCTTACGACGTGTTCAGAAGAAAGTTTCGCAACATTACAATGTTTGTAGTGTGAATCGTTCTGAACTTGCTCTACAAACACCACAACTGAATGAACAAGTTTGCTGTGACGCTAGCCGACACAACGACCGTATATCAAATGAATCACTACATGAAGGTACCTATAGAACATGTGTTAGAGAAATTGGCGTGTCGAACCTTCCAAAGGACAGGAGATTGCCAAAGACCTTGAGAATTGCTGAAAGTCACAGTGATTTCACGAGAAAATCCAATACTTGTCCATGTGAAAGCCAAACTGGTATTTCGGGCAGGCATAATGAAGTATCTCGCTCGAAGTCAAAGAGCCGTGAAACGAAAATTTCTCGCAAATCATCTTTCACTGAACAAAAAGACGTAACGACACCAGAAATGAAAACTGTCTTTCCATCGTGTGTGAGATCCAAGACTGACATTTCATCTAGAAAAACTGTCTGCTCTTCAAAACAATCAAACAATGTGCCAGCAACGGAAACTTCTTCACCATCCCTTTTAAAAAGCAAGAAAAAAACTCGCGTATTGACTCAAAAAACCAGTGGCTGTATCGATTGTTGTCTAGTGAAGGAACAAATGAAAAAATCAACAAATACAAATAAAAAGTCGGACCGAAGTAGTTCTAAATGTTGTCGTTGCTTATCACGATTGTGTCCAGCTTTTGTTCCACAAAATAATTCAATAGACCGGGAGGCAACAGAACTGCGAAAATTCCGTGAAAAAAATTATTATGATACACATGGCTCACGTCAAACACTTTTATCATCACCGAAATCTTCATCGGGATCACTCGAACAATTTCGAATTAACGATCGATTATTTCCCGAATCAATTGGGCGAATTCATCGTGATGATTTGGTAGTATCAATGCCGATATGCGCAACAAAGGAATTAAAACGAGTTCATTATTTCCCACGGCATATTGTGAAACAACAAAAAAATTCAGTGCCAATGGCAAATCATAGTAAAAAAGGACGTTATCAGTGTTGTCCACTCACTGGCCATGCTATTGACTTGGGGGCACTTAAAGTACCGTGTCCGGTCAATAGTCTAGCACTGAAATTCCAAAAAGGAGTCGCCTGAAGAAAAAATTGAACAAAATTATCAAATAGAACAAAAAAATTCTATATTATCAACAGCGCAAGTTGTCATTCAATATTTTGTGCATAAAATATGATTTAATATTGCTAGGACTGGAGAAAAATCATGAATATATCAAATGTTTTGATTGTATATGCGATCGGATATCATTGACGTGTCATTGACATTGGCCACTTTATATAAAAATTTACATAGAGTATTAATCTCATAAATTTCATAGCGTTATAATTGCGCGTGTTTTCAAAGTATCTTTCTTATTCAATTATTGACATTAATTTATTGGGTGGTGATACGCCATGGAGTTTGGGTGTGGATTTTTCCATGTTGCGTCAGAAAGACCTTCAAATAAACATAAGATAAAATGTGGATAAAAAAAAGTAGAATAAAAGGAGTTGTAATAAACGAGAATTTATTTCAATACACATATCTACCACGTATATATTTTATTGCAATTTTTAATTGTACGTACTTGGACCATTTTATATAATTATGCATTTAGTGTAAAAATTAAGGACAGGGACATTATACTTTTACCACAATCCACTGTGATTGCACGAATTTATTTCGTGAATATTCAACTGTTACGTACGTTTATATATCTATATCTATTGCGTAATTTCCGTATTGAAAGCATCTAACATCTCACCTGGACCCTGTCATGATGTAATTAGTATGATGAACGAATACGGTCACGGTCCAAGGGCACGAAGATAAACTTATTATATGTATGAAATTCACGGTTAGTAGCCCAAGGTCTTTGAAAGAACTTGAACGTAAATATTATTATAGCCATTTATCATTTCGGTGATTTATTATAAATTTGGAAATGAATCTTTTCTGACTAAGAATGGATTCTACATGTTTTTCCAAAATAATAAACTCGTGACTAATGATATGGTTCGGTGTCGTCACATGTCTACCGCAATATTATGGAGAATAAGAAAAGATTGTTTCTTCTTTCGAAGTATACGTACTTAAATAATAAATAGTTGATATATGAATGTGTTTGCTTGAGAAATTCCAATCTGCGCGTGTTACATGAATAAATTATTTGAAAATTATGTGGAGAAGACAATAATGAAGAGGACAAAGATAAATCTTGAAGGAATTGTTCAAGAGTCGATTCGTTATTTATATTTCCTTTTTTTTAGCTTTTTCAATTATGTTTCTGATTTTATTCTTCTGTTATTCGAAACCTCAAACGCATGAATAGATTAAATGTTGACAGTCGAGATTTAAATTCTTACCTGATGGACTGTTTCTTATGGGGAATCGTTTGCTCCGTGAAACCACATATGGTGGGGAAAAAACCCAGTACCTTCGTCGTAGTTAAATACTGCGAATCATTGACCAAGTGAACACAGTCTACACACGCAGTTGTTGGAGACAAGTCGCAATAAACTACTATTGACAAATTTATTTACTTCCTAGATATATAGACGTATTTCATAAATTTGTCTTTTGCAACGTGTGGTTTTTTTTTCTAATTTCATTATGTTCTATGCTGTGTTTGGTTCATTGCTGACATTTATTGTCGCGTCGGCAACATTAGAATTACGTGAGTATTTATTAGGCAATAAAATTATTCATTAATTACATTACAACCATTAATTATTAAAATTATATTTTGTAATTGCATTTAAATATTTTAACTTATGAAAAGTTATGAGTTATTTAAATGATTGCCATTTGAATTGCGTTGGTTTTATTCGATTCAATTAATAATTCTATTTCTAAAATAAAGTAGAAACGAATGAATGAGTTGTAGAGATTGGGTAATTATTTAAACACCAAAAGATATTTGACCCAGCGGGGCAATAGAAGAGAAAGTCGATTGCTAGATTGAAAATATGGTCGCGGGGACCAACGAGTTGCAAGTATGCAGTTTAACTCATGAGAATTCTGTAATCAGTGAAAATGTCGAGATTCAATATTGCAACACTTCGATTACATTATGAACTTTCTGACAAGTGTTTACATATATATTTTTATTCATATTTTCTAGCGCCTGATTTCAAGATTTGTCGACGCAGCGAACCAAATCTTTCCGCGTGCTTTAATGAAGCAGGACAAAGGGCAACAATTCTGCTGGCAAATGGTAATAAATATTATTTTCTATCATGAAATAGGTGAAGTATTTTTTTTTCTCATGCAACCAGAAAATGAAACAACTTGCGAAAATATCCGTATATGTATTTATGTATACGATGTGGTTGAATTAATTTTCTTCAACTATGCAGTTACGTCCGCCCGTTCCGCTTTCTTTCGGTGGATTGTGTATGACAAGTATACGTTTGAACTCAAATTGATTAATATGAATATTATATTAGTTTGGAGGTTGTGTTATTATGTGCAGTCATATTATCAGGATGAATTCCATAATGATGTTAATTGTTTCAGGATCGAAAAGTCTCAAAGTCCCACCACTGGAACCACTGGAGATTGAACGAATGACAATTGGCGAAACTCGTGGTGTTGTGGCGCTGAAGCAAGATTTTCGTAATATAAAACTTCATGGTTTGACTAGAGGATTGAAAGTTTCGGATTATGAGTAAATAATTAATTATTCTTGGCAGTAACCGTAAAATTTGCAACTGCGTTATTTAATTATATGAAATTTTAGGGTTGATTTTGATAAACTCATATTCAAATCAGTGTCATTCAATCCGGAAATTTCATTCGATGCCGACTATTCACTTGATGGTAGACTTTTATTGCTGCCTATTCGTGGTAATGGAAAATCGAATGTGACGATGTGTAAGTTTACTTTCTTTTCTATTGTAATAAATTATTGTTTAGTTGATGCATATAAATATTGATCAATGAATATTTTTCTCCATAGACAATTTAAAATCGTCGAATATATTTTATGGTGAAAAATTTGAAAAGAATGGTGAAACTTATATGAAGATAAAGAAATTTTTGGTGAAATTAGCACCAGAAAAACTTCATCTGCATTTTGGTAATTTATTCAATGGTGATAAATTATTAGGCGATCAAATGAATAATTTTCTGAATGCCAATGCGGATCTTCTATTCAATGAAATTCGTTCACCATATGAAGAGACATTTGGTAAAGTATTTGCAAAAATTGGTAATGATGTTTTTACCAAAATACCATTCGACAAAATATTCCCAGAATGAAGTGTATTTGTATAAGCGAGAGTGATCTATAATTCTCTACGTTTTATCTTGACTTGTATATATATTTCCATTTTGTGATAATAAAAATACACATACTGTGTTTGAAATGATCATCAGATGCTTGACAAAGCAAATAGAAAAATTTTCCAATGAATTTTCAATTGTCCCTCATGCGATTGCTTGAGAATAATCTCAATCTTTCTTCTTTTAGATCCATCACAAAAACCATCAATTAATTTTATAGATTTCAAATAAAACTTTATCAACATTCAATTCATCAATTCTCTTTTCCAAAATGCTTCAATCAATTTAGATCAATGTGGCTATAAACATATCTGATGCAGTCAGTCAAGCACATAGAAAAGTTTATCATTTTCATTTAAATATATTTGGATGAATAATAATCACGAGCTGCTGATGTGAATTTCTTTGCAGTAATGGACCACAGTGAGTGCATCATCAGTTTGAGTGGTTCAGTTTGTTCATGCCATAAATAATTTTCATTCCCACCACTGATCAGTCACATTTATAAAATAATTTGCAACCCCTCGTTCTTTCGTCTCAGATTTGTATTGGTGTATTCTTCTACGATAAATCTGCTGTTCAATGAAACTCATGAGTCTCTATAGGACGATTTTATTTTATTTTTATTTTTATTTATTTATTTTTTTTCCTTTCAACACTTATAAAGAGACAAGTTAAGCTAATGCGCGTGTGTGTCAATGATGTGTATTCTGTTTTGTGTCCATGTGCGGGTGCATTCTTGATTAATTCCGTATTCCTTCATTTCTTACTTATCTTTTCCCATCTTAATCATATTTTATTTTGCAGCATTTATCCCATAATTGTGTTTAATTTCGTGCAACAGTGCAATTCATCGATATCATCGGTCCTTATACCATATACTAAATCACGTACGCAAAAATATTTACAAACATTCGTCGCTATTATTATCACTTTTTTTTTAATTTTCGTAATATTACTTATCAAATTTTTTTCTTCTTCATTTTTTGTTCTTTTTCGCCCGCGAACATCTTTTCCCTTATCTTATTCCTTACACTGATCGTTATATGATTATTATTCGTACGCAATTCTCGTTTTAATCTCGCATATGCATTCAAATAAACAAACAAAATAGAATAAAACAAAACATCTATTTTATTTAATTCATGCTATATCGGAGAATGGAAGGATCGAAAGTAAGGCGTCCACATAAGATATAAGGGTATACAAACGGCATATAATTTTCGCGTGTGCAACACATGATATACATATAAGAGTAATTTAACGAGAGGCTATTTGTATGTATCTGATTGTGTGTCTGTGTGCTGTGTTAATATTTATGGTATCTGCATGTCATGTGTGTAATTGTATATGTGTAAATGTAATATAATATAGCCATGGCAATTTGCATTATATCTATAGCCGATACCGTGGCAATCACGGCGAAACGTTCGTTTTTATGCCTTCATTTATTACATAATATTATATAATATTATGTTGTTCACCATAGTTTAATTTCAATTTTTTTAATCAATGGCGCATAGGACAAACGTCGAGGAAATATTGATCAATCTCTCACACGTTCATCTCACAATAATCTTCACAAAATTGTCATCATCTACAATTCTAAAATTCCACAATAAAGGCGGGTGTTTATCAGCATGTCTTACATTATTTACAATAGCGATGGGTTTTTTTTTTTTCGTCATCTTGTTCTCTTTCCCATTGGTTCATGATTACATTTCCAATAATTACATTCAATGATTCATCAATTGTTTTCTTTTACAATTTACTTGAACTATTGTAATTATTATTATTTATGTCGCTCAATATTATATCACTCTTGATCCCTACTCTCAGTGATCGATAAATTCTGTCCTATGTTTTATCCACTCGCATTTATTTAACTTCACTTCTTTATCTTTTCACTCATCTCAATTTTTTATTAAAATTTCCTATTTTCCGTATCGATATCCGGGCAAAAGTTTCTCTGCGTTTTCAATTCATTTTTATTTTTTCAATTTCATTTATATACGTATGTTTGAATAGTACCAAAGAGAGAATAAAAATAACGCTCACTTTTCAACTCGTCATTCATGTTGTGTCATTGCGATCCTACTGTTGAATTCACAGATGCATTTACCCAATGTGATTCTGAATAATTCTACAATTAAAAACAGGTGACATGTTTTATGTTCATTTCTCCATGTGTAATATCTTCATCCAAAAAATGTATAATTGTTATTTTTATTGTTCCTCAATGTTTCTTTCTCTTTCAACCAGCCTCATTATCAATGTCGTATGTTTTCATGTCGCAAAAATCGCGTTGCTTGTTTGTGTTATATGGAAATCTTATCTTCAAAAATTTTCCATTTGCGGTTTACTACTATTACTAATTTTCATTCTCTTCATTTTTATTTCATTAATTTATTCTTTTCTTCTCCTCACGCGCATTGATACCACATATGCAACGATTATCAATGTATATGCGCAAGCTTACAATCCACTATTACATATTTATTTTCGTTTTGGGAAAAAAAAAAGAATAATAAAAAACATTAAAACATTGTTCACAAAATGAAGAATAATGTCAGACGTTTGAATTTCGACATCTATCTCCAACTCCTTTTTCTTACTGCTCTCTTCATGTATATATATTTATTATGTATATATATATTCTTATTTATCTATATATTTATACATAATAATTCTTTCGCAGATTCACGATAATTTCGATTAATATTATACGTTACGACTCCAGGCAGTCGTGCTAATATTTGTCATATCACCTTTTACGCAAGCTCACCTATTATTTTTGGCATAAAAAATAAGTTTCCTATAATTTACGTGATCGTATTATGTGTGTGTATGTGTCAATGATGATTCGATAATCGAGTAAATGTTGGTGTCTAGTGGCAGCGTGTTTTGCTTTACAGGAATTTTTATTAACTTTCATATTTATATTGAAAGATTGAATCTTTCATATTTTCAGTGTTCACTAGTTTGCGTATTCTCTGTTTGTGTCTGTTCGTTTTAACGAATTGTGTACGTCTGTTGGATTCCTAATCTCCTTCACGAAAGAGTCTTTATCATTTTTTTTTGTTTTGTATATTTTTTTTCTCATTTTTTTGTAAGTCTGTACATTCAAGAATACATACATATGCAAGATATCATTTTACGTTAAGCTCTTCACCCGCAGCTTTTTCTCCTATTACAGCTTGCCTTGAAAACACCTCGCGGATGAATATAATCATTATAACACTTTCGCTTGTCTGCTTCAGTATTAATATTTCATTTGTTTATTTGTTTATTTTGCTTTCTTCATTTGTTTCATTTCTTCTGTTATTTTTCTTCTTATATAATCAATTCATTTCCACATCTCTTATGTACAGACATTCAGACAACATTCATTCGATTAATTTATAGCAACGAATGCATCATTCATCGGCCCCATTTTTCATTTATTTTGCCCTTACTTTTCAGCTTCATTATTAAAATTAAGAGAACAAATTACGGGTGATTATTTATTCAGGGCAAGCGACATTTTCTTTCTTTGACATTTCTTTATTTTTGGGCTTCATATGAAATTCGAAGACATAACACATAAAACGAAAAAATTCCATATCGACATATGTTAAGCATTATTCTTCGAGTGTATTCGTGGCGTTATACAATTTATTTAATTTATTTATTTATTCTCATTATATATTAATTTTATTTAGTTGCTGCACCGCTTAAAAAATTTCGGCGACGCGATTAATCGCTCAAAGCGTGTGTTTTATTTATTATTATTTTTTGCTCTTTTCTTTTTTTTTCTGTTCAGTTTTCATTCTCTTCGTGTGTCATTGCACCTCCTGTTTATTTCCATTCCTTACACTTCATTATTATCTATGTTTTTTTTTTTCCATTCTCCATTACATTCAAATTATATATGGCACGCGCTCACATTTTTTTTTACACACGCGCGATCTTAAATAATATATATATTTATATACTTATTAAGGATTGCTCTCCCAGCGGGCCAGTTGGATACGTGTTGTGTCCAATGATGGTGAAAGCAAAGACCCCAATGAAGCGCTAGGTGGTGAACTCCCAAAGTATTTAAGTGTCAGCGGTGATTGGAGATGCCTGTGTCTTATCACTTCTCGCTCGGCAGGCAACGGCCATAGTTCCTGGCGAATCGATCGGCTTGGTTGATTTGACTATACACTCCCATAGCATCAATAATTCAATGAGTTTTATAGAATTGCCGGTAGAAATTGATTGGAGTAATGGAAGATTCACTTGCAAATAACTTGAGTATTCAATTATAATTTCATCGGGATATTTTTAACTAGAACGTAATTTTAAAACTGATTGAGAAAGTTTTTTTTTCAAGAGATTGGATGGAGGACATACTAAAAGTTTCAATATAGGTTTTTAAATTGTAGCTGCACTTTTATGCGGCTACATTCTAATGTACTTATCACTGGTATCTATACCAGCTTAACATTTTCCGTATTTGTGTTATTTACTGATGCGAATTAAAAATCTGGAAAAGATAGTGATAATCATCACATTGAATTTTGATCATTTATGATTCTCAACTTGTTCCTGTGAAATAAAAGCATTACAAGTTATTGAACAACTTTTGTACTAACTCCGCCATCATCAATCAATCAAAGGATGTTGTATGGACGTATATTGAAACTTTTGTGAAAAGATTCTTTCCGATTTAGAAAAATAATCACAGAAACTATCCGCAAATTGAGTTCTTTGACTCTTCTAATCTGATCCCATAGAATGTGGGATACAAAGAAAATTCCTACTGATTGAAACGGAGGAATGTAAAAACTTGATACTTACCTGCAGCGAGAGAGCCTCATCTCAGGATTCACCTTGCTTATTTCTCCTACCGGTAAGAGAACCAACAAGAGATTTCAATGTTGCGCCAATTCCTCGCCCATTTGGTGTGCTCAAACTTGTGGCATTCCTGAAACCCTGTGGATGGGCATCAAGACATTTTTGATACCTCAGCTGTTGGATGATAGAAAATAACGAATGAATGAGTCAATTTAATTCCATGAATTATTCTAAGAATTATTCTTTATTTTTTCTTTTTGTTATTCACCTTGCAAGCTGCCTCAATTGTTTTGCATAAAGCGCCACTACTTGGCTCGCAATTGAAGATGTGTGCTATAAATAAGTCTTGAGCGGTGTGCATAATAAACGCGCATTGTTTCACATTTCTTCCAATACCCAAGAACGACAGATAACGGACGCGACATTCTGTTATTAATTTGTCATCCTGAAACAAATAAATGTGAATTCAAGTGTGTTGAATTATTTTCTTTGCATTCTTCCTCTTAACGGCTTGGAGAATAATGGGAATCAATAACAGATCATTGATTGATCGTTATTTTTAATTAATGTGGAATAAAATCGAAATGAAAATCAAATTCATTTATATTTTGACTCACATTAGGTGTCAATATGGAAATCATACTAGGTGCGACAGCTACATTAACATTTCGCCACTGATTTATTGGTGTATTTGTGACCATGTGGTCTATCGCGTCATTAAGAACTTCCATTCCTGTCGCTGCTGTCACTTGCATTGAGCCAAGATATTGTGCTCGTAATACTTTTTTCGGTTCCTCCATTGGTGTCGGAAACGATTGTGCTAGAAAAAATTCATCAGTTCGATGTCATAATTTTAAACAGATAAAAGAAAGAAGAACATTGTGATTGAAAGAAGGAAATGAAGACAATACTCACTAACTAGTGGCTGATCATTTCTGTGGAATCGACGATGTTCTGTCGGTAAATTTGTTGGTCTTGTTGCTAAACTTGTTCTACCATTGATATCAATTGGCTTTGCAAGATTTTGATGGAGTGACCGTTCAATCATAATTTTTTTGCATATATCACGTAACGTGTTTGCAATTGTACGTGCTTGGATATCACATCGAAATACGTGACACATAAATTTTCTTGTTGATCTGTCTCTCGCGACATATGCAAAGTCCCTACAAGAATCAAGAAAAATATCAGTAGACGTATCATAACAGTGATCGAAAATTGTTTCATTCCAATCATTTCATTCCATTATATTTATTTTTCATTCTTCCATTGCCTTACGAGCTAATCTATCGCATATCTTCATAATGTACCTTTCACTGATGGATCCAATGAGGATAAATAGAGAAATACAAAAAATGATAATATTAATAAAATGTCAGAAATTCCAAAATTTTAATGATCATTACTGTATTTATGTACCGTCCATGATCTCTGCCAACACCCCATACCCTCAGAGTGTGAATTGGTTGAGTATTAAGTACAGTTAAATTCTCAGGATCAATTAATTTTAGTGCACCTTCATCAAGGTCCATAAAGAGATCTTTACCCTGGATGAAAGATAATCAAAAGTTCCTGGTTAGTTTAACATTTATGTGACTTGATTTCATTATCGAATGAGATTCTAACAAATACTGACATCGCCCCATCGGCCAACGACATCCAACAAATCATTTCTTCCTAGTGACAGATCAACGATGCATTTATTGACAGCTTTGCTACTTCTTTCCGGTGTCAAATCTTCTTCAGCAATTTCCGTCCAACCAAGAGATCGTACTGCAAAACGGATTGGTTTGTCTCTACCCTCTGAATCCGCACGTGCTGGATAACTTCTCCTTCTAAATTAAAAAAAAATAGGACATCAAAATTTGAAGATTAAAATATTTTTCACTTACAAAAAATGTTTTTAATGTCTCACTTACTTCAATGCCAATTCCTCTTTTCGTTTATTTTCCAATTCTTGATCTAATGCAGAGCTCGTGTTACTGCGTGTTACTGTATTGATCATGTTACCCAACGCATGAAAGTTATTGATCTGAAAATTTAAATCAAATCTTGTTAATCCATTCGATTTTGTGATTGCCAAGAATTTTTGGTAGTTACTGAAGTACACAAGAAAATAAATATTTCATTAAGGAAACCAATTTGGCGAATTCCATTCTAGTTCAATCCAACTTTCATCAATTCATCATGAATTTAATATAAGCTCATAGCAAATTGTTTTCCTTCATGTATACCTACATTTGTGTTCATGATTAACATTCACGAACATGTAATTCATTTCTCTCGTTCCCTAACATTATATATTATTATAAACAACATTAGTATTCATCACTATCGTCAAACAAAAACCAATAGAATGACACATGATGCGACAGCTGGATGATAATCTATCATGCTTTCCTGATTATAATCATCAACTGCGTTCATGAATTGCGCATTGAAATCGTGATATTTCCTCTTCGTTGTAGGTTTAACACCAATATTATTGAGGTCTAGAACTTACACCATTACACCTGGTATAATCATGCGGAACAGATCCCCAATCAACTGGCTATAAACATGAATATAATCTCACCTCCAACTACCAAGTTTATTATCCATCATCCCTGGTGGGCCCACCAAGGGATATTATTATCATACAAGTCAAATCCGTGTAGCCAAATACCAAAGCCCAAAGGCAAATTATTTAAGAACTCCCTTGGCGAATTCACCAGTATTGATTTTCCCAACTTATGAAACAAGACTAGTCAGTAAATTATTCAAATCAATTCGTCAATGCAGGTTTTCTTCCAACAATCGATTATAACGTCAACTATAGTTCCAAGACTTTAAATGTACCGATTTCATAATATAATAATCGAAGAAATACAAAAGAAGAGATTTATCTTGGCCAATATTTTCATGTGTGACTATTTTCATTGTTAACATTCAAGTTGGACATGAACATTTGAATTTATCCATCAATACACAAATCACAGCTCATTGTCTATCGTGAACTGCTTTTGAAGAGTTAGACATGGAGATATTTTTTTATTCATTTATGTCCGGGAGCAATTAGTCGACAAAGGTGACAAAGAGAATAAGTTCAAACATCAATTACGAAGAGAAATGAAGAAGAAAAAATAAGAGGACACTCACACTATCATTGTCTTTGACGAGACTACGGCGATTCTCTGTCTTGGAATTGACTGGTGTTTCCTCTGGTGGTTCTCTCTGTATAGTTCCACTCTTGATGTGCCAGTAATACGGACCATCCTTGTCTGAAATAAACGAGAGAGAATGGAAGGCGCGTGTCAGTTAACCTGTTGCGCTCATACTCGTTTAGTCGATAAATTATTCGGTACATTCAGGGCGTAGTCCTCGATTTGGAAATTGCTTTTGTGGCTTTCGCAAATACATATGTACAAGAACAACTATTTGTCTCGGCTACTAAATTGGTCAGTTTGATTGTGTATCGAAATTCTATTCAACTCACCCTCATGTTTCTCCCATCCCGTTGGTAAATTCTCATCCTTGTCCTCAGATTCCTGACTATCATCAGACGACTTCTCAATAACATTCTGCGGTTGATTTATTATCTTTTGATCTTTTGGCTGTCGGCGTTTCACAGGAATTGAATGCAATTCACTGTTTATAGCGTCATCAACATGCGGTGGTCCACCCATTTCTGTTGGCTCGTTGTCTGCTTTCTCGCAGTAACTTCAATTTGAACAAAAAAATAATAATATAGAAATTATTACTCAGTATAATGAGATTTTGGTATTTAATTATTTACTTCTTTTCTTATGATACTTTTATTTACATGCATGGAAATGTAAACAAAATATACATTGTCTATATATATATTATTTAATACTGTGAAAAATAATAATGTAGCATATAATAAGCAAGCTCATATATTGATCAATTCCAATACTAAATCGTCAAATATTTCTTTTTCAGGTAGGAAATGTTTAAAGTAATTTTCTCGACTTTGATAGCTATTTTTTTTCTCATATCTATCTCACTCAATTTGATCGTCAAGCAGTTTATGTTGATGGTAAAATGGTGAATCATCGAATGATGTTAGGGAAACAGTTAATTCATCATTTCATGCTTTACCAAATATTGAATGGAACAATAGAAAAAAGCAATTTTCAAAGATTAATTCAAACAATTCGGATAGATTAATCATTTTGTTTGTATTAATCATTTTTATTCATCCGCCTAAATAACACCAGGTTTTTTTTTGGCTGAGAAGACTAAAATGCCTAATTTGTTCCAGAAATTAATTTTTACATTTTATATTGATGAACCAGAATAATTTTGAACATAATGCATGAAAATAGAAGTCTAAGGATAAAACATTGGAGAGTGATTTACAAAATGTGTGACCTCGATGGCCTAACGATTGTGGTCTATATAAATGAAACAGGGTTATTGTCATTTCACATAGCCGAAATGAACAATTGAATTCTACATCGCGATTGTTGGAACGTGGAAGGCATGCGGTCATATGAGGTGGGGTTCACAGTGCTCGTGAGTTTTTACAGCTCTTGTGGCTCGCGGTCGAATAAAATCGCCAATAAATGTTCATGATGAAACGAAGGGGAACAAGAGGGAGAGGGAGAGCAAAATTGTATGCATATATATATACGTATAAAAGGAGGTGAATGTTGGGGTGTTGTGGGGCAGGATCGTGATCACGAATCCCATCAGAGTGCAATTTTTATTATGTTTTTTTTTACTCAATTTTTCATCTCAATACATTTTCATATTATTGCTGCGAGTTCAAAGCCATTAAGGATGTTCATATATTTTATTGGTTCCACATGAGTGTATTAGAATGAATATTCGTATAATTTCTAACGACACAAAATATTTTTCGTACCCAACAAGACGAGGGGAAAATCCTAGCAAATATACTTGAATCATCCAAGAAAATTTCCCAAATGGGCTTGAAATAATTTTGTATTAATTTTGTCAATTAGATTTTACAAAAATTGGATTCATTTGGGATTAGAAATGCTTATGAATTATTTTCTATTAAAATTCATTACAGTCACTTTTTTATTTTTGTTTCGTGAAAAGATTTTGTTATTTTGTTTTTAAATTCTTGATCGAAGAAAGATAGTGAATTATTTTCTCGTATAATTTTTTTCAATAGTGAAAAAAAAATGATGTCAAGTATGATTGAGTGATTTATTTCGTGTAAATCTGATTATGATCACTCTCATTCTTCAATTTGATACCACTCAAATATTTCAAAACATTCATTTAAATACTACTGAATTAAATATTGAATTCTTGAATAACTGACCTAGGTCACAAGAACCCACTCGATGGTGTTTATCGATTTCCTATTTCAAATGCTCTCAATTATTACCGCATCACACGAAAACTATCAATAAACATCCAGTTTCATGTACATGAATACTTCGATTAATTGATCGAGTATCGATTTCAAAGAGAAAAAAAAAGGCACATGAATAATGCATTACAGACGAAATAAGAGCAGAGATTTCTCAAAGGTTCAATATAATTTCAGTATTTTGTTGAAGGTGGTAAACAGATGTTCCATTCCAAGATAAAAAAAAATAATAAATAAAATACGATAGATAAATTAATTCAATATAATACGTTCAATTCTACAAAATGTTGAGCAACGAGCAATAATAATAAAAGCGTTGGAATATTTTTATACAGCGTCCGCAAAAAATTCAATCGTTATTTTTCAAGATATCAATTCATCAATTTTGATTTCAGTTTATAAGTTTTTGATAGATTTTTATTTACATTACTGCGAAGCATAATAAGCGATCGTGCCAAATATAAATATTGGCAATAACAATTTACAATACTGATATGTGCGTTGTATGGATAGGGATATTTTTGTGTTCATACGTGACAGCTGAATTAGATTATTCAGTACGACTGTGTTGCAAGTACGTACTTTCTGACGTTGTGGTCGGTACCACTGAGATCGAGGGTCGCGGATGAATTGGGCAAGACGGTGGACGACGGTCGAGGATTCCCATTGAGATTGTCATCAACCAGCGTCGACTCGGCTACCTCCGCACCCTCGCTGCCATACCTGAATCACCGTACACGTCAACATAACAGAGAAAAAAAAACGCGATGTTATTAGCAATATCATTTTTAACTTTGGAATTTATTTCCCTCCCTTTCTTTCAATTTTTTTATTTTTAATGAGAAACAGTTGTCAAAGTTTAAAAGGCCGTTTCATTAGTCAGTCATTAGATTGGAAAAAGAAATTTATGTGATGGATAAATATTTTTGAATACTTAAATTGTATTTCGAATTAGAATTGTTTGAAGATTAATTCTGAGTTTGGTATTTTCAGAGTTTATGTACTATTCAAAGGATTATAGAACTTGACATCCAGTTGGTCTGCAGAATGTGATGTTAATTATTATGTTTGAAGAAATTTGAATTAATTAACACTGAAAAAAAAGTTAATTTTTTTACTTGGAAAACCAATGTTGTAAATATCATTTGGAAACTCGAAAAAATGCAATTTTTGATTTGCATACGGAGGGATTTTATCAGAAATAAATATCGAATTGTTAATTCAGATGGATATAAAATACTATACAGAATATTTTCAATTCATCATGAAAAGAGGGAAGAAAAATAAGCAAAAATGAAAGAATATCAACTTGGAATTGGATACAGCATTTAATAAAATAATATTTTTTTCCCATCTCGAACAATTCCAGTTCTCAACGCGATCACAATTTTATATTCCAAAAAATTTTTCTTAATTCTCAAATATAAATCATGAAATAATCGTCAATTGTTTAAATTATATCGATTCAATTTACGTTCAAATAATTGATAGAAATTCAAAAAAAAAAATGTCGCATAATAGAATGAGTAATCTAAAATTACTGTGAAGAGAGATGATAAAACCGGTGAAAAGTGAAGAGGAAATTAAATTTGTTGAGTGTTGTTTGTATATCTGTTCATATGTTTGTCATCACTCATCCCAGAGGATATTCAAGCAAAACGCGTTTGCTTTATAAATATAAATATATAACTATACATAAAATTAAATAAACTCTCAAATATTAAGTTGCACATTTCAATTAACGACAGTGAAACATAACCAACACGTCAAACAGTCAGTTAGTACACACTCGCTAACTGTGACCAAGCAATTAAAGGATTAGCTCGAAAAACTTTTGTCCAAAGATATTCTGCGCTAAGTACCATCTATGTCTCCTTTATCTCGCCGCACCTATCAACCACTTCTAAACTTTTAACCAACCATAAACTAATTATGCAATTTATTCTTACATAATTATTATATTCAATTTACACATCCAACATGTCGATAATAAAGTCCTCATGATTTCTAAATATCGCCTGTCAATTTTCCCTTGAACTTTATATGACATTTAACCTTTCTATCAACAATTTTTCATATAATTGTCCTACCCTCGAAGGCCGGTGTGATCATAAAGCGAAAAATAATATGATAAAATAAAAACAATTCATATTAATGTCACGAAAAAAAATTATTTTATTATTAATCGATGTACTAATTATTTAACGTGTATTAAACACGTCCAATCACTGTTCAATTTATTTCTCCAATAAATGTTGAAGTTGATTGAAACGATAAAAATGATACAAAAAATGTTATCAATTATTTTTTTTTAAGAATAAATAATATAAGTCTTAGGTGAATAACTAAAGTGTATTGTTTTTGATAACGATAAAAAAAATTCAAGTTGCGCTTGATTATTTTTTTTTATTATAAAGTTAACAATCTCCAGATAATTTTGGCGTATGCGAAGGTGATTGGGACGTTGCAAAGTGTGAAATATAATGAAAGAAACAATTTATACAATTGCGACTGATAAAAAATGAGGTCTTAGTTTTAAAATCGATGATACTTCGTATAGGTTATGGTAAAAAAAAAGTAACTAATAATTACCCACAGTGTACATTACAATGTAATGGCAACTCTATGCAAAACATATTGGATTTACGAGCGTGCCGTATGTCAGTTGCACAAACTGTGGAATTACGCTCGCACGAAACGACCAGCGATTACCTATGCACATATATATTTATGTATGATACCATTAGTCTGCGTTCCAGTGTATGTGAATTCGTGTGAATACACGTATGCAGTAAATGGTTGAGTGCAGGATTTTCCATTGTGGACTCTCGTGGATCTCTATATCTTCTGATACGATCTACTGTCTATGTGTATAGTTTAATTGGGTCATAAGTGTTGGACCGAACAATTTATTCATAGCAACTTCTTATACGTAAAATTTTTATTTATTTATTTATTTATTTATTTAATCTTTTATTTATTAGATATTTTTCAATGTTTAAGAGCAAATATTTTTCTTTAAAATTAAACTAATCAACACAAAGAATAATATTTTTTTTATTTTCATTGTTAGATATTGAAAAAATAATTATGAAGATTTGAGATGTAATTTAATGTTATTAAAATTAACTGATTTACTTTTTGTTATTAATTTATTATAATTTGAAATTTTTTATTTATCACCATTAAATTGAGAATTATTGTGATGGTTATTTTGAATTTGAGAATTTATAGAGATTTCAGTGATTTTGTCATTGCCCTGAGAGTTAGAAATTTTAATTCTTGACATTTCGAAATGCGTAGAAAATTTATTGGTATCAATAATTTTGAAAGGGGGTCATTTACTATTTTCGCAGGAGGATTAAGAATGAGTTAAGAATTCGCTCTTTATTATTCACAAATGTCTATGGAGTAGTCAAGTATTTTTAATTACTAATATTCAACATTTCAATTCACACAACGCTCACAAATTTTTCATAGAAACATTTTCCACATATTCCCAAAGATTTGAAAAAAAGATGGATATTGACAAATAATTATTTTTCATCGACTTGTTAATAAAAAATAAAAAAACATAATGAAAATTCACACAACCTGTTATCATCACAAATGAATTAACCTCTCCATTGACACACTAAATACATCATTACCATAATCGATAGCAGAATGTTTATAAGACCCTTCGAGAAAAAATTTTCAAATTCATCAACACATTAATTACGAATAATAAAATATTCCTTTTCAATTAATTTAAATTGTGCTCGTCCCATATACACGCACAGACTCGTCTGCGTGACAGAACTACTTTCGAAGTTAATCGTAAGCTATAAATTATTTCTCTGAATACCTTTTTCCTACATACAATACACTGTCACATATTTTTCATTCCTTCTTTATTTATTCATATGCAGAAGTTTCATCACTTGCAAATTAAATTCATATTAACATTATTTCCATTTTATTTCATCCATAACAATTCGTCTTGAACTTCATAAACTATTTGAAGAAAATTGGAAAGTGTAAAAAAAAAAAGAAATAATTCCATTTGAAAATTGACACCGTGACTGAACTGGTTTATAACTTCAATTGCACCAATGCCAAGAGATAATAGACATAGTGGTGGATACAGAAATATTGAGTAAATTCTCTATGTATATACATATACACATATATACATCTTTATATAGACTCGAAATCCAATAGAGATCACGTCAGATCATTGAGCAGTAAAAAAATAAATGTGCGGAAGGAACAATTGTACAGACGGACACACAGCTACACATATATAGAGCTAATACAACGATAAAGTATACGTCTATAGATTTCTACGAACATTTGCAGTTTATTCTACTATAGCCAGCAATTCCCATTACGTTTGCTTTAATGGACTTTAGTGGAGTACATTTCTAACGAAACCGCATGCGCATCGTGTATATCCATCTTGACCCAATATAATTATACATTATATATGTACACAGTGATGTATAGCTGTATTTTTTTTTGGATTGTGAGGCGTCAGGTTTTAACATAAAAAAAAAAATACAAAAAGAAGAAAAATGAAAAAAATTGTACAGGCAGAAATAGTCGCCTGATAATTTTTATCAGGTCAGACATCGTTTTACAGATGAGGTTTTTTTTGCAGAATTTATTTAAAATATTGAATTTTAATTATATTAAATATTTGATGAATTTAGTGAGTGCATAAAAGGATGAGAAAGGATTACTAGAAGTACAAAAAAATGTTTGGTAATGATGAAGTGAAGGGGCATTTTTAATTTCAATGTTTTAGTGAAATAGTTATGAATGAAATATGAATATTCTTATTGGACTATCTTTGATGTCATTCGTATTTCCGGTGGAGCAGGATATTGGAAAAGGTAGGTAAGTAAACCGGTGGATATTACCCCAACCTTAAGAAGTGATGATATAATTCTGATGCAAAATACATTTTTGATTTTATTGTGATATTTATGTTGTGAATCTGAATGGATTGCTTTGATATTTTGAATTTAAATCATCCATTTTACGTCGTTTAGGGTACGATTATGTCAATGGAATGCACAAATTTTAACTTCAAACATTTAAATAGAACTATAGTCATTGTTCATTACAATTTATTGCAAATGATATAAATTAATAATTAATAAATAAAGTTTCAGTGGAATAAGGAATTCTAATAGTCATATCAGGGGTCGATATTTCTATTTTCGATTTAGTCATCGACATCAATCGCATTTAATTGAAGCTAAAAATTATTTTACATCAAAATTATTTCCAACTTTTCAATTATTGTTATTTTACAATTTCTTACAACTTTAAAAATAATTCCCAGCTGATTTCATTGCAGCAACCCTTAAATTAACACGTGCTCAAATCAACATGTTCACAGAATTCTAAATAATTCAATACAAAGACAACAACAACAACAAAACCTAACCTCTCTGTCGATTTTCTTTCCAATAACATCAATTTCTATCCAAAAATACTTCCACCACTTCATACTCATTTCAAACCTTCACCAAAAAAAAAACACTTCAAATCACCTTCTAAACCAATGAAAAATTTTTAAATATGATAATTAATTTATCCATTCACATTTCTGCAAACAAAACCAAAAAAATAATATTTTTATTCTTTCCCTTGGGATAGAAACAAAAAAAGAAAGAAACCGCGTGGAACTTTTCCGCGCGACGTGAATAAAAGTTGGCGCTTCGCGCGCGCTACAACGCGCACTTCTCTTTTATTCACCTTGCGTCGCTCATACGCGGAACGTGGGCGTCGGTAACGACCCTCCGGTGTCAGGACGACGCTCGACCGATCAATACATACGGCATCGGCGCGCGAAACCCCTTCATATAGACCAGCACACTACATCGCTTTCCCTATACCGCACCCTCGCCCTTCTCTGTCATCCCGCTACCACCCTAAATACATATACACTCACATATACATATAATTCTACACAATATACGAATAGTCTTGCACTGCAGATTGTTTCGCAATTCCCTATTACACTGTACTTCCTTGTTATACTTGGGCGCGCGTGTCCGCCACCCTAGCCCCATCTACCCTAAAACTATGGCACGTCAGTCGTGTTCACGTTAGACTGTACGCTTTTCACTTCTCATCTACAGTCCCTTGATGTTTTATATGTATATGTGTATGCCAAGTTTCACCCCTCATTATAATATTGGTAGGTAGACATTCTCATGCTGATGTGAACCAATGGAATCAACAAATTTGAGTTTTACATCACGAGAAACGTCTGCTCTTTCATAATGTATATATACTTGACTGATTATTGGATATATATATGTGAATGTAGACTGTACATATACAAGTTGAGCAGCTGCTCTTCATCAACATGTAAGTATATACACGCGCACACCAAAGCCTGAGGTATAATTAAGTTTATGCTGATTTGCTATCCAAGTTTTGATCCTAATCAACCCTCACTGATGCTCATCAAAGTATTTTTCCCCTCTTAAATAATTTATATGGTAAATATAATATGAGAATTTTTGACTAAGTTGAAACGTGGTGGATTCAAGTTTTTCTTCTTTGTTCAGTTTGATTTTTTTATTTTAGGGCTGTGTAGATGGTTTGTTTGTGTACGTTTGGAATTAGTTGAATGTTTGGTTAATTTATGAATATTTATGTTCATGAGATTGAAGAAAGTTGGAAATTTTTGTTATTAATTTTGGTAATGAATGGGATAAATTTATGACAAGGACAAAGACAAAAATGTTTTTGTTTTCAGAGCAGAATTTATTTGGGTGAGGAAACAAATGATAAATCGTGGCAGAAGAATTTCTTGTGTGCATCCATAAGATTTTATGATTACCAATCGATAAATATATTTGGATTTTCTGATCGAGTTCATCACAAATTATATATTTGTGAATAGAATATTTATTGTTATACTTAATGAAAGACTGCGAACATCTGTTTTCTCATATATTAAGCAAACTTATAACTAAACATGAGAATTTGTTGGCCGATTGAAGATAATTATTCTCGCAGGAAATTTTTGATTGAAAATATAATTACAAAGATCAGTACATCGGAAAATTACTACACCAACCACCATGAAATGATTAAATTAGAAAAAAATGGTATCAAGATTTCAACGACCATTTTTGTAAATGAAAAACTATTGACATTCCTCATTGGAAAAAAAAAATCATTGATAGATAATCGCTGCTTTTGATATTTTTATAATTATTTAGAATAATATTAAAACAAAGAGAAAAAAGAGAAAAATCGTAATGAAAGTTTTCAAATATTTCAAACCTTCAGTTATTGATTACTTATGAGTTGAATAAATCTAAAATTGATGTTGATGAGACAGAATAAACGATTCTCCCTTATACACTCATAGCACACATCCCTAAATCCTTGAACTATCTTCATCCCAAATTGTTGCCTGGAGGTAGGGTAAAGACTCTCAATACAAACAAATCTGGTATTTTCATACATGATAAGATAAGTACAATCACATTCATACCGACACTTGGAAAACCAGAAGGTGACCCTTTGTGTCAACATTCACTAAATTTTCTGTCGTAACTAAAATTCAAATGGAAAAAGAAATGATAAAGTGAGTTTAGGGTAAAATAAGTCACCCAATAAAAGAATAGAAATTAAAATTCTTTTCTAAAAATTTTCCACCTTCAATTTTGTATTTTTTTTAATCCCAAAATATTTAAATTCACAACACCTACGATTATATTACTAATCCAAACATATTTATCATTTGGGCATTTATTTTTCACACTCAATCCTAAAACTGATTTAATCTTCAAATTAATTTACACTCTGAATCAAATCCAGTTCAATATATTTCAAATAAAAATATTACAGATTTATATCATAAATAACAACATATCCCCGAATTCATATTTAGCTAAAAGCACAAATACATAAAATATAAAAATAAACAATACACAATTTTTCCATATCCATTGTCATAATTTTTCAGGCAGGCCAATCTAACCCAACTCTCTCCCAAAAAGATAAAATCATGAATCATCCTCATATACAATGAAAAAGAAATAGAAAAAAAAAAGAAAAAGAAAAAGAAAAGAGAACAGTAATAATAATTCCCATTTTTTCCTTCGCTTTTTATATATTACGATCCCAATATTTCAACATAATATATTTTTCGTTTCCAACCTTCACAGTTACGTATCTCTACCTTCTGTCAGTGTTGGCCTCCATACAATATATATATTTATAAATACACACGTATAAATATAAATTATATCTATATGGGATTCTCGCGAATCGCCACAGTTACACTTTTCCCTACTTCTCACCATTTCACTTTGGACACGTTAATCTTCGATCTCGTTGCTTTCAAATGCGATATTTCTCTCGCTCGTTTCTCTCACACAAACTCACACGAATTTATATAAACACAGTAAGGGAGCAAAATGTTCTCGAGTGTTCCGAATGCGATCACGAATAAAAGGGGTTGGTTAGAGAGACGAGAAGCTTATCAGTAACATGCGGAAGGGTTCCTGGAGTGTTGGGCGATTACGTTTTGCAGAGTAGATGTCGAAAGAAAGGCAGAGTGCACGTGAGAGATAGAGAAAATGGAGTTTTGTTACAAGAAAGTAAAATGAAAGAAAAATAAAAAATTTATAGAAACAGAAAAAAAAGTGGGAGATGAAGAGGACAAAACAAATAGAATTGAAGGAACGATATTGAAGGTAAGAATAAGGAAAGAACTAAAAGACATGAGATAAAAGTATGGGAAAGAATGAGATGGATGTATAGAGAATTCCATTTAGAGGATTTATGGACGGACGCGAGTGTGCACGGCAGCGTGTGCACCGCCTCGTAATTTCATGATGCACCCGTGATGTCACGGAGAGAAACTGTCGAGCTGATATTGCGCTACTGGATTCTGAGAGAAGTAGTAACGGCCTCTATATTGTCAGACATACACATATACCACACGCACAGGATTATTTTATTTATGTTCGCTGTTCTATTTGTTGACATTTTTATTATCTTAAACAGGATGATTGAAGGATGATATCGTTTTATATGTGACAGTGTAATATGGGTGAACAAAATTTTTTTTTTTATGAGACACTAAGAGTAATTTATTCGTCTGGCTGTCTACAGATTTATATATATCCTTACGTGCTACCCATATTTTTTATTCACAGCATAGGGTGTGTTTCATTTTTCAAAGTCAGTTTTGACAGAAGTTCGTATTGATGCGATGAATTGTCTGATTTACTTTCTCTACTTGTGTACATCGATTTTTACGATTGATAATAATTTGGGATATATGAACGCGTGAATTTGTTTAATAATGTTGATTTTAAGAAATTATTTTGGGTTTGATAGTGGGGAAAAAGAAAATTTTATTTTATATGATGAAATTTTTCAGTTACGAAAATTTTTACATTTGAAATGCGAAAATGTAGAAAGTGGTTTATGTCGGGGTGTTTAATTATTTATGTACGATGGCTAGAAAAATATAAAGAATCGATGTGAGCTTTTCTGAGTTGATCTGTTGATGGGTTGGGGTTTTTTATTATATTGAAAAATTTTCAGGTATGTTTGTTTGATTCCGGTTATTTAAATATTTATATTCACACAACAACCCGACACTTTCGCTCAATTATTAAAATTTTACTGGGAGGTTATGGCATGTCGGGTGCTTGCGAAATATGGATATGGCTGTGTGAATTTGGAATTGAATATGAATATATGACCTATAGGGGAGTTTGCAGTTCTGCTTTGAACAGCTAATTTTTATTTTATGGATGTATTTGATCGTTTATTCATCACTAATGTATGTCTATATATGTTGATGTGAAAATAATTGCAGAATGTATTACAGTCGACTGCAATATATAATCGAAAGATAAATATAATATTCATTTTAGTTGATTTCACATAAATGGAGGAGATTGAATGAACTTTTATAATTATATTCATGCTAAAAATATTTCATAAAAATTGCTTTTTCATTGTGAATAAAAATTTATTACAAAATGCAGCACACATAACCTCATCTCTACCTATTAATTCGCTTTTCTCTTTTCAGTCTCAATTTTCCAATAATTTAATGACAACTCATATTTTCATCAAATCAGTCTACATCAAAGGGAAATATTATATTCACCCCCATCCCCAACCAGTTCAGTCAAAAATGACTACATAAAACGAAAAATTTTAGTTTAAAACATTTTCAATTGAAAATGTTCTCTACAAAATAATTGCACCACAAAAAATATCTGATGGACTTGTCAATTTTTCTCTAAATGAAAAAACCACCAGAAAAACTTTTGAATGCGAAACTAAACACAAACAATCGAATCTGGCCAAAAAATTCTATGAATTCATACTCACAATCAGAAAATAAACTCTTTTATCAACCAAATACAACTGAATTTTTGATAAAAATAAAAAATATAAAAATATCCATCATTGATTGAAGAAAGTCATACCCACAAATACTCTTTTTCAGTTGCAATCTTCATTGCGAATATCGCGTTTCACAATAAAATGAAATTCCACGAGGATATGTCAGAATTTAACTTCAGATCCGTATCGAGAAATATAAATAGATTGATCCCAATTGTTTTTGTTCATTTGCCGGTGGTAGTTTCTATCATCTATATTTTCAAGTACACTAGACACAAATACACACATTCACATATATATATATATATATATATATATAAACCCAATATTCTTTCCGACCTCTCAACTTTTCTCTTTTTTTTTTTTCATTTCCTATCTCACCAAACCATCGCGTGATCTTTAATGAATGCAGATTGTGGAAAGAGCACATTTTCTTGAAAATAAAAACAAAATGAGAGGTAATATATGAATAAATATATAAATATATATATATATTGAAATAAATTGCGAATAGGTTGAATGAAAAGAACTATTCATATTTCCAAAACAAAGCCATTATGATGAAAAAAAAAAAAAAAAACAATAAAAAAAAGAAACAAATATTAATAGAAGAGAAACAAAAGAGAATATTTTTCATTTATATTCTATTCTATTGCTTCTCTTTTGATTCTATCTGGAGTAAATATTAAAATGTTAAAACAAGAAATTTTAGTGGAAATATAACGGGTGGGGGAGGGAGAATTTTTCTCTCCATTAAATACGAGCAATAGAATGGAAGAAGAAAAAAAGAAAAAATGGAGAAATAGAAGAATGAATTAAAACAAAAACGAATATGGAGATATGAATGAGGTAATAAAAAGGGAAGTATAAGCCTGTATATAGTACGAATCAAGAGTTTATGAGTTAGAAATCGTGGGGAAAGCGATATATCTGTGTGTGGAGAAATGAGGGGTATACAGAAAGAGAGATAGAGAGAAATATTTATATATAGATATAGTGAATAGATATAAAGAAAGGATAAGGCGAAGTGGAATCTAAATTTAACTATGGTGAAAAGGAGTGAGCTAAGACACGTTACTAACTGATATATTTCATGCGCTTGAGACAGAAATATACCAAGCACTTGTCTGGATTAGAATTATTAATTGCCTGTGCTGCGTTGAATAACAAAAACCAGCCTTTAATCGGAATTCTTCAAGAGTTTCATGTTACGTTTACTGTAACTGCAGTTAATTGTAGTTGAGCTATTTCTTACTGCGTTCTGAATTTTTTATTTTTTGATTTTGGGATTGGATGATGTTGAGAGAGGAGAAATGATGTGACTTCTTGGGCCAGTTGAAACGTTTTGTTGTTTATATATTCGTGAATTTTGAACATCGATAGATATTTAGTTTAAATTTTACGAGAAAATTTGAGACATTTATAAATTTGTAAAGATTGAAAATTGGCTATTGAAAGCAGATGATTAGGTTAGGATGATTGTTGTAGGAATCAATTGTAATTGTTGATAATATTGTTGATTAATGCTTGATACACTGATGGTATTGAATTTTCCGAAAACTTCATTTGTTTCTAATTGTTTTATTGTTTGAAAAGTTTGACGTGTTGGAAATATTGAAACTTTGTGGAAATGTGAATTAAATTTGAGAGCTTTATTACATCTGCAATTTCAAATTGCAAGATGTAATAAAGAAAATGAAATCCTCTTATACTTTGTTCGTGAAATAACGAAGTTATTTGAGGTTTTTCCAATTTTTTATTAATAAGTTCCTTCAAAATGAATAATAGAGACAAAAGATTTTTTTTCCAAAGTTTGTCACCTGATATTTTAGTGATTAGTCATAAATTTGGACAGTAAAAAAATTGATTGGTAACAATTGACATCCACATCTGATGATAACTCAAATTGTCAATAGATATTCATGACAAAAACACTCAACTTATTCTAATCCAACAGATTTGATTTTTATCAATTTATCTCCAACTATCAATCAATCGCAATCATCTTTATTTCCATCTGAATCAATTTTCAAATTCTCTAGACAAATTCGCAATACAAAATGAATAATGATTTTTTCCCTAACAAATCTTCCATTTCAAATGTCATTTCTTATCACTAAAAATTCGAATCCAGTGACATCTATGAACTTACATTCCTGTAAAACCAAAAAAAATCACCAATAAACTCTCACACCTATAAATTCCCTACAGGGCCAATAATATACATTAATTCACCACATCTTAAAACTTCGTTGCCCAAATAAATATATCTCCTATTTAACAAACATAAAATTACAAAACAATTCAAACATATAAAAAAGATTTTTCATTCACTTCCCTGTCAAATTATAAATATTTATCTAAAATTTCCAACACTGTAATTATTTATACATACATATACATCTCAATATAATATATTTCAAATTGTCACAGAGATAATTTTAACAATTTTTCATTCCAAATCCCACGAGTCTAGTTGTTACGCACGTCACTTCATATGTACAGACACAAATATTAATCACCCTGATGTCAGAATTTGCGATAGAACGTCACGAGGGACTCACGAATGTACAATATTTATTTTTATAAAAAAAATAAAAAAAAAAGAAGCAGAGAAAAATGAAAAAAAAAAACTATCCCTGATGCATAGAAATTGTTCATGCATAAATTAACTTTAAATAATTCAATACAACTAGATTATAAATTATACCTACGCGTATGAATTTTATTCTGTTTCTTATAATGTCAGTATATACCAACTCACGAATATTTTATTACAATTTTTCATTGATCAAAGAACACATTGGGATTCAATGCAAAGTGCTATAAAGAGAGATATACTGAATATTGGATTCATCCTATAACGGTCTCGTTTAACTCAGGATCGTATAATGCGATCATCGACTTGCATCGTTCAAAAGTGTCGTATTTGAATCACATTATATGCATATCTATATACTCTCTCCTTCTCACAACGACTTATCGGTTGTACGTTTTATGCTTTATGTATATAATGTATATTTTTATCTGACATTTTATGAATTTTTACGTTTTTATTCTGAAGAAAAATAACAAAAACAATAAAATATCCCATTCACCCTTTCTAATGCAAATGTCATTCGTCATTTTCAAATACTAAAAAATATTCTAGAGAACATAGAGGAAAAAAAGTAATAAATAAGTTTCCTAACAACTTCTTGACATTAATAAATCTAAAAGTAAATACATGACTTTTACAAAGGCCAAAGAAACGCAATGGCCTTGCAATTACATTCTCAATTATTTATGTTAAGAATAGATAATAATTATTTCTGTCTATGACTCACAGTCAGCTGCCGGCACTTCTTATATCCGCAATGATTGGGATTCGCGGCGCCAGTTCAATCTCCACCGAACTCGGATTGTTGTTCATTTAAAATATTATTTTTATTTTAAATTGAAAAACGAATGTTTTTTTTCCTCGCAATGGTAATGAAGAATATGAATGAATAGGTGTTTGTGTGAGTTAATTACCCTTGCACACACCCTTTCATACACCCTCTCCTCACCTCTTGTGTACTCGTAAAATCCGTCGGAAAAAAACAGATGACAATCAATGACGTTTCCTTCACCCCAACGTTCAATCACAAAACACTGCAGTTCAATATGGCTCGATAATACGCCCAAGCTCGACGTATGAATGAATTTTACTGTTTTCTAACAGTTTAATTATCGCGTTGTTTATAAAGATATAAATATAATTCAGTAGGAAAAAGAATAAAAATAAAAAATAAAAAACAATGACAATAACAACGGAACTAAAATTCACGCGTATCGTGACATAAGAAAATGGTTGAGTTAACCGCGACTGTTCCGACAGCCGGAGAACGACTGAAACTACTCGGTCGAGGCTGTGGCACTTCGGTTCAACTCGCCAACGCTCGAGGATATTCGTACTCAACCCGATGCCGTCATCATGCCGTACCATCGCGTGCCTTTACTACTTGAATTCTGCGGACTATGCAGTCCATACAGCGTCGATTCATGCGCGCCCTCTCGTCCTTTTGCTTCTTTTTCTCTCGCCCTTTGTCACTTCTCTTTTTTTTAAGATGTTTTATTTTCATTTTCTTTTATTTTTTTTTCCACCATTATTGTTATTTAAATATCATGAACTGATTGATGGCCAATGGATCACTCGTGGGAATGAATAGTTTTTATTTCAATCATGAATGATATATAGACTTTTTTTTTTCTATATTGCAATTTTCTCTTGGTCCATATTTTTATGATTTATATATACTCTGGGGAAATTATTTGGATGCAATAAATTGGCATTGTTTCTCGTTGGATGCAATATTAAATTTAAATTTAGTGAGGATTGAAACTTGTATTTATATGAGTTGAATTCGCAAAATTATTCTTGAATTTAGTCTAGAAATAGTTAATAGTTTTAGTAATTTTAATCTCACAAAAAAGTTTACTTAGAATTGAAAAGAAACTTTATCTCATATTGTTATATGATTCGGAAATTTCATGAATTATATAATAAAAAAAAAGTCCTGTCTGTTGAATTTCACATCACAACAATATAACCACCAATAATCAATAATTTCAGTTTTCTTTCCTGTGTCAGTTACAACTGACATGGAATTGTATTCGTCCGGGAAAACTTTTGCAGGCGAAAAATTGGGAATTTTTGTCAAAGTAGAACTGATAAAAAAAATGAATTGACAAATATTTAATTACTCTTAACGTCAATCAAATTTTCTTCAATTCATAATTAAAATATCGGATAATTATAATCAATAAAAAAATATTCCATCGAATTATGTTGAACATAGTAAATACTTTTTCCCCCAACATCATAACGTGAATACATCCATCAGCCATGCAGCTAATTAATCCTTTACACCCTTTCAAATGTGATAGAAAAAAAAAATCTTTTTCTATCACTCAAGAAATGAAACAGTACGTTATATATTTTCCTTCGTATCTACCCACAACCCAAAATGTATTCAATCCTTCACATCTCACAATAAAGTTTCCATCCAATTGAATTTAAAATCTGGATATAAACTCGGAATTATATAAATATATATACACATTAATGTATCTAATTAAGAAAATAGTGAGAATAAAAATAATTCATGAAATTCCAAGTGCATAAACTTTGAATGTTCATTCAAAGAAGAATCTTCATACTCTCACGACTTCGTACAAAATGCAATTCAACTAAAAGTCTTCGTATAAACTTCATCACCCCACGTTCAAAAAGTCGTGAAGCGTGAATAAGCCTGTACAGCATTCAACCAAGTCATCTCTTATACCCGCACGAGTTTCCATAATTGTACCATTGGACCTCACAATGTATATTCTCCACCATGTACACGTCCACATACATACATCTATGCATACATACATAGATATTTTACTTATATACACA
Source organism: Meteorus cinctellus (assembly GCA_030523045.1). Taxonomy (NCBI): domain Eukaryota; kingdom Metazoa; phylum Arthropoda; class Insecta; order Hymenoptera; family Braconidae; genus Meteorus; species Meteorus cinctellus. The sequence continues at coordinate 84,054 of JAPYZF010000155.1, forward strand.
TCTAACGCGATCTGCGAGAAAATATCCTGAGTTCGTCGGTTGTCGTCAACTAACTCGGCTCACTTTCAATGAACAACACTTTTCACATCGTACATGCCAAAAGTCCCCAAGGGAATTTTCTCTCCGTGAATGCTTACATACATTAAGGCCCGGGCTGTCAAGTGGGGGCAGAGTATGTATAGAATAGCAATGGGTTACATAATACCAGAGACAAGAGAGTGAACGAGTGATAAAGGGAAACAAAAAGCTTCTGCTTTTACTTTCACTCGTAAAATAGACAGTGAAGAACATTTGTAAAGTCGCGCACACATCTGGGAATCGACGAATGAAGGGAGGAAACACTCGTACACGAATAAAGACAAAGGAAAAAAATAGAAAAAAAAGGACGTTGATGGAAAAGTAGAGAAGAACTAGGTGGAGTCAGACAATGTGGGCGTACTGAGAACATTGGAACAGAGGAGGTAAAATTTTGGAGGAAAAGTACATTCAAAACTTTTTGTCTGACTCTGTTTCACTTTCAGCATCTCCATTCTCTATCAACAGTCTTAGTTTCAGCCTTGCGGCATTGTTTGTCAGCACAAACCTGAAGATAGTTTGACTGATTGAATAGATAAGGGTATACGTATAACATCGTTTGCCTTGTTGGACAGGGTTTGAGAAACTACTTGTTTATGTTACTGAGAAGAGAAAAGACAGTGTCTGTATGTATACATGTGTATATGAATTGAATAGAAAGGTTGGCATAGTAAAATGATAGAGTTGTTCATTGAGCAAACTCTCGTCCAAACGTGTTTATATACATATGAATGTGTGTGTGTGTGTGTGTGAAAGAGAGAGAGAGAGTGGATGTTTCTACATTTTAATGAGGTGATTTAAGCTGAAAACGAGTGAAGAGTAAATAAAATTTTCAAACTGTCGTCATCCAGTATCTTCAAACAATGGCTTTTGAGAAAAAGCAATTTTGTTGAGAAGGTGAAATAGATCAGATGAGACTTTTTTTTTGGTATCTTTTTATAAGAAAGGATGATACGGTGGAATTCAAAAAAAAGCTGTCCAATTTTTCGCCTACAGACTTTTTAAAATGGTGGTTGTAATAACTCGGAAATTAATTGCCTGACTTGAGTGAAAATTTTATCGAATTATTCAGCATCTTTCTTGACGTGCAACTTTTTTTTTTCAGAAATTTATGATTTTACCGACGAATACAATTATATTAAAAAGGTTTTAAATTCGTTCTGATCTTCTATTAAGTACCCAAACTACGTCACGTTACGAAATGCGCTGCTGGTTTTTTCTCCAACAAAATGTGTCATACATTTTCTCTGTCATTAATTCCATTTCCTCCCATGACTTTTAATGTTCAAAAATTAAAGTCAATACTAGAAACATTTACATTCATTCAAACCTCCTTGAAAAATCGATTAATTAATATTCGATAATTTAGTACCATCGCACAAGAACACAACTCTGATTGTAAATAATTAAATTATAAAAACCCAGTCACAAACTTTACTGTTGAACCTCAATCAAAGCCCCGAGTCTCAACGTTAGTCAACAAAACCACAGTAACAACTCTAGCAGCAATAAACAAATAAAAAAAAACCGGCCAAATAATAATAATAATAATAATGATAATAAATAAAAAAAAGTAAATAAACTACGAATCAATATCGAATTAATTCATCGGCTGCACATTTACGCTAGATATCACTTGAATTTATTCGAACTGAAAAGACCGTCATCGGTGAATACCACTACACAGATATCCAGTCTCAAGCTGCACATGATGCTTTTGAGCTTTCAATACACAACCATACAGAACCCACATGCTCAAAGTCGAGTACATGTGATATTATTCTCGTGTAACTCCATCAATGCATCTCTATATAAAACCCAGGGATGTAAAAAATGCAAAAAATGTAAGCCAGAAAAAAAAGAAAGAGAACAAAATGAAATAGAATAAGAAAGAAAAAAAAAGTATGAATGTGATATATATCGATAGTGACACAAAGTTCTCTGTAGTCCCATGAGGCCATCGGATACAAACGTATAGAGATATATAGTTGGATACTCGGTTCAATGGTGACGACGTCGACCCCAAGCGTTGGTAGAGATTACCGACGGGATTCGATATACGGTGAACGCCGCAGCGTCCAATCGATAGGCTACAGCCAACCTCACTCGCTCTCACGATACTCTTTTTATTTTTCACTCTTCTGTTACTTCCTCCATTTTCCACGCTCGTCTTGCTTGCTCTTATCGCATTGATGCATTATACGTTATGCTAGATATCCTGACTATGGCTACGACGACGATGGTGCTGCAGTCGTTTGTGTAAATGTATGTGTTATGATATAGACGCAAAAGCAAGGTCGTTCCACCCTTGGACTTAAGAATGGATAATGCTGATGAGCAATGACAAATAAATGTGCAGTGATCCTTGGGAAGAATACAAAGATATGAAGAGATCGATAATGAAGAGAAACAGAATGAATTTTTTGTTGAAATGAGGTTATTGATTTAAATTTATATATAGGGGTGGGTATTTGTGTTTATAGGTTTGGATGTGTAGTGGATATTGTTGAGAGCTATTTTGGAGGTTATTATGAAGGGGTGAGATAATTTTGTTTTAGTGAACTATTGTTATTTGTGTCATGGTGATTATACTGTCTTTTATCACGTGGATGGAAGTATTGTTCTTTGGATTATTTAGTTTTTCAGAGGGAGGGAATTGTTTTATTGTGGAATTAGAAGGGTGTGGAAGTTGTAGAATTATTAACCTGACACGCAGATGTTATTTTTGGTAGAAATTTTGCAAAAATTCTCAATTCATTGATTGATTTGTTACAATAAAATGACATCAAACAAATTGTGGAGAATATTTTGATGTGGGGAAAGTTAATTTTTTATTTTACTTTGTGAAAGTAATGAAATTTTGATGTAATAATTTCGTTTCTCTTGTTAAATGTATTCATGACATATTCGATTGTCAATTTTTTCATTAATGTCAATAATTTCTGATCAATAATAAATTAAACATCCAAACTTATAATCATCAATTCAAAATCAACTTACGAATTTTCATATACAGACAAATTTTCTTATCAAATCAAACAACATAAAACTCCTTTCAATTCTAAATAATCGATTTTTATTACTCTTCAATGGATTTGGTACCATAAAAAATCATGATAATTCGGCTGGGAATTTACACATTCGAATATCCAACAATCCCAATACTTTTCCCATTACCAACTAATAAAACAGATCAAACATCCTGTATATATACATATATATATATATATATATATATATTTGCAGCAATGCGGCGCGTGAATAGGCGTTGAGTCTCAAGAGAAGTTAAGTGCCGAAGAGTCTCCATGGGCACAATGTGAAAACTACCGGACTGCAAGTTATTGTGGCTGAAAGCCAGGCAAGCGCACAGTGGTGTCGTCGTTCTCTTCCTATGCATGCAAAAGTATATGTTGATCTCTGGTATACCTACCACAACTAAATTTAAACAGACACCTACACTTTTCGTATGTAACTGTGTGTAACTATTGAGATACTTGACGACTGCAAAAAGCCCTTAGCGACTGTCATTTTATATTTATACTCTGGATATAAACGCAATGTAAAGGAATAACGAGCTTTTTATTACCTGCAATTAATTTTAATGTGTAATGAAATTTGATATACACGCATATATATATATATATGTGCTGTTGATATTACAATGTAATTTATAGATTCACAGTTATGTTGACAAGTTGATTTAGTCACAATATGAATATATTTTATTTAATCATATGATTGAAAGTTTTGGTATCATCAGTGAGGGAATATTTTAATTGATTTTCACATGTTGTCATATATTTTTGTTGCAATGTGTCTAGACTAAATGTGAGTTATAAAGAGACCATTAACCTTTAGCGTGCACGAACACGTTCATATACGTCGCTCAAATTGCAAACCATTTCCGAATGGCGAGTACACCAACAACTGCACTCTCGATAACCTCTAACAGAAGAGAGGTCGTTGGCACGAATGATTATTCGCCGACACTGTGGCGCTTTGCAATTTATATATAGGTACGAAGACATATAGATTTTTCTATGTGTAATTGTATATGTATGGGTATATGGCTACTGTCTTTTGTCTATATTTCACATGTATGCATTGACCCACGTCAGTTAAGTGGACGACTTATATTCGTTCCACTTTAAATGGAATGCTATACTCTTGCATGTGATTCGTTATGTGATTCTCTTTTTTCTTTGTATGTCGTAGTATTTTTCCCATTTTGTTTTTTATTCATTGATGTAGAGAGGGATTGGATAAATCAAGGCCGACATTTTTGTTTGGGATGATTTTTTATATTGAATTAATCGGAAGATTCGGGTGGAGTTTTTTTGTTTGTACCGTGATTTAGTTTGTTTGGTTTTTTTTTTCTTTTTCATTTAAGGGTTACTGATGGTGCAGGTGTGGTAATTGATTGCTCAAGATTTTACTTCTGAAGTTGTGATAATAATTTTACAAGAAATATTATTAGAGGCGATCGCAATAAATCATTTTCTCAAAATTTCCATGTCATATCAAACTATTTTTCCAGTCATATCAAATGCTTCATATTTGATTAGTCATGGCAAAGCTATCAAAATGTTTTATAAATTATTGTCGCTCTCTTTCAAATAGTAATTTATGTATTTATAGTTAGCCATTATTTTATATTAAACTGCAAAAAGTTATATATGAAGTATATATGAAATATTCATCGAACGACGATGATTGATGATCGTTGTGACCAATGTTTCCTCGACATTAAGCGATACCAGAAACAATATGCCATTATTATTATTATTGATGATTTTTGTATGAGCCTTTGGGGAGAGATTTTTGTGGAAGGGACAACACGAAAGCTTATGTTGGGTGTCACGGGTCATTCGTCTTATTTCACCATGTGATATGTTTGTCGTCTTCACCAATATGCTTGGGAACGTTTAAGGACAAAATTTATACATTCCCCACGGCACGTATTCGTCCCTGACCGCTAAAAGTTTATACCTCCACCGCAATACTCTACCGCACCAACACGTGCGCACATATATGAACCCAGTAAAGAACAGAATGGAAATGACAGCGAGAGGAAAAAAAATAACAAAATTTTACTGCGTAGATGACACGTGTTTTATATATGAAGAGCTGCACCCTACATCAGCCCCCTGTTTGACTTCTATCACTTTCGTTTTTGAAAAATTTATTTTATGATAAAGTGTAGAGTTTGTTTACATACTTTGTACAAAGAAATTTCTTGCATCATTTCCAACAGTGTTCAAAAATAATTTTATTAACTTGAAGACAGTGGAAATACTGAATGAATTCCTATCTTTGATGTGAAACTTTTCTAAAATTATAAGTTTAGTGATGAAAATGTTCAATAATTTTAGTATTATTATTTTATTAATCAATTATACTTGTCAACGTGATTTATTTTAACTAAATCATTGTGTCTGCTTCATACGTTGATAAAAAGCATTTCAAAACTTCCAAACCAACAAAAAAATGGAATCTTGGGCTTGAATGAAGATGAAACCTCAAAGATTTAATTGAAGTAATACTGTAGATGATTTATTTGAATTAGTTTGTTTATTGCTGTGAATTTTTATTAACTATTGGATTATTTACATTTGATTGTGTGTGCTAAGTGCAAGGAGCAACTAGAAACACGATTAATTAATAGACGCGATTAATTTCCTAGACTTTGTCGTTCTAATTCATCAGCTGTGGGATCGCTATGGTCACATTAGCAGAGTAGAGATATAGAACTAATATAAACACTATCGCAAGGGAATTTTGTTGGGGTCTCGTTAAACATTATACACATAAATACATACATGTATAGACGTATATATATAGCGATATATATTGCAACGTGATACGCTGCGTTGAGACCTCGTTTCGCTTCACGTAACGCCTAATTACTCGACGCACATTAATTAAAGATGAGATTAAGGGGTGTAAATAACGCTCAGTTTTGTATTACCTTATACGCTTAACATTAACCAGAATAATAGTACTATAAATCTTTTTATTTTTATAATTTTTCGTATTTAGAGGAAAACATCGTGTGATTTATGTCCTATTATTGTGATCATTTTTATATTTTATTGTTTATATAAATGTTCAATAATTAACTTTGCAGTGTATAATTCATTGGCTGTGTTTAGATATTGCCAAAATATTTTCGATAAATACCTCATTTGATTCAGAGTTGGATCTGATAATTCAGGAAAAACAAAATAAGAATTAAAATTGAAAATGAAGATTTTATTTTGTTAAATTGTATTTTTATCAATATTTATTAATGTCAGTAGACTTTTTATCATTGTCTAGTTTTTTTACATTGACAATAGACATTTTTCTTCTCTTTGTGAATTTTATATTGAAATAAAGTTCTGATCATGTGTTCATGTATAAGCAAAACTCATTGAATCAATCAAACTTTCGAAAAAACTTTTCATTCAATTTTGTAGCTTATCCAACTACTATCAAATAGTTTTCAAATTGTATATCGAAATCGTTCACGTTCAATATATAAAACTGAATATAAGATTGAACTTCAACATAAAAAATCTCACTCCATCATTTCCAATATATAAAACAAAGAAACTTTGATTTTTTGAACACAAACGTGAAAATACAATTTTGTAAAATTTGAAAGATATTGATAAAATGTAAAAACAATTTTTTTATTTAATTTTGGCTGAAAGTTTGCTCACTTCAATTATTTGTACATAAATACTATTAAATTGGCAAAAAAAAAAAAACATTAATAATACTACCCTCTAATAAAAACATTGATGTTGCTAATTTTAATAAACAACTCCCCTATTTCGTTATTCTAATCCCATTTTGTGTCCCTCACACAATTCATAAGCTCCTCTCATGTACAACTCAATAACAAAGAAAAAATATATATGAGACGATTTGTAAACACTCAGCTTTCTTATAGCACTCGCCTTGCTATACTTTTTCTCATGTCAATGACATGAAGTACATGTATCTGTATATTTTGGTACATATATATACATATGTATGTACGTAAAACCGTCTTGTGGTTATATAAAGGGTCGGAAGCGAAAATGGCTATCACATTCTCGACCGTTCAACGAAATCTCAGCATCGCAAGTCCTAAACACGAAGCGAAAAATGCACACGAGTCTAGAGGGTGATTTAGCATATAAATGAAATCCGGGTAACTCGGTTGAATATCAATGCAGTAGTTATATATAGTGACGTTGACCTCACCCTCGAAAATTTCGACTACTTCATTCTCTCTCTCTTTTGCTTTCTCTGCCTCGACACTCATCGTCTACTATTTATGTATATCTTTACATACATCAATATGCCTGTTGGAAAAGTAAATGCAATATAGGTAAATATATATGTACTATGTATACATATATATTCATCTATGTTTATACGGAAATATTTCACTGGGGAATTCGTTGACCGAGGAGAACGATTCAAGAGTGTCCGATGTCAATCTACTTCCAACTCTCTTGTGACTTATATTCCACGTAATATTTTTTTTCTTTTTTTTCTTTGTCTGTCAATTCGTATTTGCATTCCTGTACATTTTCCACAAGTTTTATCGCGCATGCATTGTCACATGCAATGCTACGTATTTTTTTTTTTATTTTAAAAAAATTGTTTCGTAATTACTAATGAAATGTACATTTTCATGGTGTATTTTTTTTCTTTGGTTGATTTAATTGTTTTTTTTTTGATTCTTTTTTTTCTGTATGACAGAACATTTCGCACACCTGTTTTTCTACTATGCGATCACGAGGACATTCGTATGCAAACTTTATATATTCCCTTGTGGACAAGTGTATACGATTTGGATCTACTGAGTCAATTTCCCACACTTTGAATGTATAGAAACAAAAAATAAAATATTGTTTATTGGAGAAAATGGTGTTTTTTTTTTTTTTTGGCTTTTTTTCGTTTGGTTGTTTATTGCAGTTTTGGGCTGGGGTTGTTCTGTATTTTTCCAGGGTGAATATTGACTTGATAATGACAGACAAAATATAGAACAAATAAACAATAAGTTCTTCAGATATTCAAATCAAAATATGTCATTTTTATGTAATTTCACTTAGTCTCCATTTTTACTGTAAATTTCACTTTTGTTTTTTTTTCATTCCTAAATTTTCTATCTTGATATTTGTAATTGAATTTATTCAGCGTTGCTTGATCTTTATGATGAATTCTGAATGAAAATTTCGCCATCTGTTCCTCCGACTTTATTTCAATATAACTTTATAATTATTTCAATGGTAATTATTATTAATAAAACTTTTGATAAAGTATAGAATCACGGATGAGTAATCGCAATTTTTCTTTCTTTTCCGGTTGCTAAATACACGAACGTTAAATACACGTGAGAGGTGGAATGGGAAATTCAATAGAGCAACAATGGACTGTACATACGTTGGGATATGTTCAAGCGAATTTTGCCTTTTTTTTTTGTTCCACTCCCATTTATGGTTTCAACGACGTTGAATGGCCTCATGAAACGTTTTTACTCCTCCTCACATCTCTCTATTCCTCTCTTTCTCTTTCCCTATATTTATATACGAATATATATATATATATATATATTTCTAAACCCATGAACAACGCAAAATTTTTGTAACGAGAATTTAAGAGTATTTCATGGGATAAAAAGGTCTCGCGCGTGGATAACTGGCTTGCTATCATAGAGTGTATACTTTCCTTTAATGGGATTTGTTGAACGACAAAGAGTGAGAACAAAATGTGTAATCATAAAGGAAAAATATAACAAAAATATATGGAAAAAAAAAAACGCTTCGAAAATTTAAACTTCTTCCTTCAACGAGTCACAAAATTAATTACTTCCAATGTTGGCAGATTGTCCTTTCTTTTTTTTTATTAAAAAACTATTTCATATCCATACTGGTACTATCCACTCATCCAATTTTGTTTTGTTTGTTTTTGCACTACCATTTTTATCCTTTTATTTTTTTTTCTTTTTTTACACATCACGAACCACATGGACACTTTAATAACGTACATTTTTTTCGCGCTACTGCTGGCAAATACGCTCAGTAACATTTTCTTCACCCTTCATGCTTCATGCCAACGTGGATTTACATGAAATTGAAAATCCCTCGGGTCCACAAACGCATCAGTGGAATCTCATTAAAATACGAGATTAAATAAAAAAAGAAAAATTATTATTCTCTTTTCCACAGTTATCTTTTTATTCATAGCTTATAGGAAAAAGAAATCGGCGTTGGAAAATTCAGTTCATTTCAACCTCCTGAATATATATCCACTGCATAAATTCATATAAGTACATATAAAAACAAGGAAGATAAAAAAAAAAGGAAATAGGAACCAGTGGATATGTAATCATTGGTGACTATATAAAACCAAAAGATATTCGATGTTTCAGTCACGTGTGTAGTTACAGTCACATGAATGCTTCAATTTAGTCTAAATCTATACAACTGAAGGCACAAAAATAAAATGGAAATGAAACAAAAATAATAATAATGATAATAAATAATAATAAAAAAATGTATGTATAGATATAAATATACAGATATTTGTGGATAAGAAAAGAATGAAGCTACATGTGTGCAGGCTGCCCCAGGGCCCAATCTCGCGAGAATACAAATTACGAATTCAACGTTTTTCCTCTTTTCTACTCTCTACCGCACACGCGAGCCATTGGCTGGGAATACAAATATTATTGTATCTCACTCTTTCTCTTCATTCACATTCACTATATCTGTATGTGATTTTTTTTTTTTTGAGCACAGCCATTTTCGGTTCGACCAAATCTGTCTGTGTGTGTATATAGATACATGTAGAAAATCCTGGCGTCGTTGAGTAAAGACGTGACGGGCATTTATTGCTATTGACAAGGACTATTTCAAGTAAAATCACTGATGGAAATAAATAGAGAGTTCATGTTCATTTTGTAAATTCTTTTTTTTTTCTCATGATGAAATGAGAGATGAGAAAAATATTTTATATGGCCATTAAGCTTACAATTTATTTTGTAAGTGAGAAAGAAATTGATGGAGATATCGAATTGGAAATATTTTAAGTTTATTAATGGAATTTTTGGTAAAGAAAATTGGAGACTCCTTTTGTCTTTTAATTCATTTTTTATCTAAAATTGTCGAGTGAGAATTAATTATAATGATTAATTATTTTATTCACCTGTGAAAAATGAAACTTCAAAAAAATATTTCAGTTTCATAGTCCATCAATAAACTGTAATCAGAAATCCGAAATCCACCCAAAAAAGCAATAAAATTTAATCGTAAAATCATTTCCACCAAACTCACCGAGGAAAAATAACTATAAAAATTGAAACAAATCCTGATTGAAAGTGATCCTCGAATTCATATAAAACCAAAATCTCTTCTCTTAAATTCTAAAATTCCACAGATACAAAATCATCCAACCTGTAAATCGCAACGAAAGAAATCGCACCAAAATCAATTCAATTAAAATAAAGAAACGTGCGACGAATGAATAAACTAAACTAATCACCATAAAATTATGAGAAAAAAATAAAAGCAATATCAAATAATAAAATACAACTTTTTAATATTGAATTTTAACAAGCAACACATTAAAATATTATATTTAACATTATGATTCTATAATAAGCAACATAACCATTACGAAAACGATAAACGCGTCTGTGTATAGAAATGTGAGCGGCAAAAGTGTACACGCATAAATGCACAAAGAGAATTGCGTATATAATTCGCCTCCAAAATTCGCAAGCTCTTCGTGTATATATATATATGTTTCAAATCCCAACGCGCCACGCGTAATCTATATAATCCCATGGAGACTGGTATCTATAAAGGTGTAAGCCGAGTGGTGGCAATGCCTTCTCTTGCCTTCTCTTACACTTTGCTCTTGGTTAGTCAGGTCGTGAAAACGTTAATGCACCCATAATACAACGACAAAATTCGCGAGAGACATGATGACCGAATAAACGTTGAATGTGTTAGATAATACTGAGGTGACATGAAATGTAGAAAAATGAAGGAAAAAGATTCAGTTAAATAAGTCAGTGAAAAACAAAAGAAAAAGATGAAACAATAAACGAAATGAAGAGGAAACATTTTTAATGAAAATAAAAATATGAAAATGTGTAATTTTTCTTTCTCTCACGATAAGATAAATAAAGAAGGAAATGGAAGAATGTATAAATGAACAATAGCAGGGGATGTAAAAGAAAATAGTGAAAGAAATTAGTTGATGGGTTTCTGCTTTTACTTCTTGGGGGGATACAGAATATTATCGTTTTATGTACATGGCTTTTTTTTTATAAGTTGGGGACAGTTCTGCAAACGAGTGTGTGTGTTTCTTTCAGTTTTTACGAGCACCATTAATTTAACGATCAGCTGAGGACCATCACCATGTTGAAGGAGTTACACCTACGACATGAGTTTTCGTTCAAGTAATTGACGTGTCCAGCAGAAATTAGATTGGCTTCTGACGATTAGATATACGTACGGTAGGGCGTGAGGGCGTATAGCCTTCAAATTCGTTACAAGCCATCTTGTATACATAGTTTTTTTTTTTTTTTTTATTTATCTCGGTGACTTGGGAAGCATAAAAGTCTTTGGGGTTCAACTGGGTAAGCGTTTAATCTACTGACTAGTGGTTTTATGGCGTTAGTATGGTCAGATAAATGAACAGGTGTAGAGATCTATAAATTTTACTTTTATTTTCACCATTCTTATGCGACAGTACGTGATGTGTATAATTTATTATCGGTACTTTTTTGAACCATTGACATATGTGAGGAGGGAAATCAGTTAACTGAATTTAATGGTTGGCGAATGAGAAGGAATTATTAGTGTTTCTTTTTTAGCAAAAGTTTCGATATTTTAGAACAGGAGTTGACTTGAATAAAAATTCAATGTCTTTGTGCAATCGTTGATGGTAACGATTGGACAAAATTATAAAACTGAGTAACTATTTATGCACCACTTGGTATAAATTTGATATTTATATTGAATTTTAATTAATGAATGAATAAATGATGTTGTTAGAAAATGGAATTTCAGTTATTTTTTGTACAAGAAAAAATTCTGATTAATCTAAATTATTACTCATAGTTAAGATAAATATTCGAGCAATGAGAATAACGTCAGCGAATCAATCGATAGTAATTTATGAAGAAAAAGTGAAACAGTAAAAGAAAGTAGAAATGAAATGACAAGAAAAAAATTGTGTGCGAAGTAAATTCTCAGTTTATTTGGGATGATGAAAAAAGTATTTGCTCCTTTGCAGGTTAAACTCAGATATTTGTCGTTGGTGAAGAGTCGTTTTATAATACTTGAAATTGTATATCCTATCAAAAAGAACGAGATGTCAGTGATGTGACGGCAGTTAGCGCGTTGACAATTCCACACTTCACTATATCCGCAAACACAGACCCCACTGAGCGCGATGTTGGGAGATAAAATGGGAATCCCAACTGACAAGGTATAAAATGGAGAAGTGTAAAATACAGAGAGGGTGAAGAGAAAAAAAAATAAAAACAATAAAAATGATTGGAGGATAAAAAGCCTTACACAATGTATAAATGTTCACACTCGAGTAATAAATACTGTTGTTTATTCACAAATTGGACAACAATGAAATGCTTGATGTACCTTTCTACATACACATGAAAACTAATTTACATAAATATATTTCGAAATACAAAAATTCCATAGAATATTTAAAATTATAAATTTCAAGGTGGAATTAAACTCATAATTTTATTTAATCTTCAATTTGTCATTCATAATTATCTTTAGTTCTACAGAAAATATTAACATCGAATTGAAAAGAACTTTTCGAATTCAATTTAAATTTTTTTCGACAATCCTTGACGAAAAAGACCATTTTTGTCAACAATGAAACAACAAATTACTAAAACAATTATCACCTTTAAAATATGATGAATGAAAACGATAATATCAAATTCCCACCTCGAAAATTAATTTATTATCAATCACCACAACACCAGAAATCAAAATAATACAATACCACTCCAATTACCCCACATCATACTCAAAAATCCAATCGTTTTCTATTCAAAAATACATTACCCATCTCCCAACATCCCCCAAAAATTCCAAACACACAATTCTCCAAGATCGATCGACCCCAGCAAAATCCAGCTCAACCCATAAACTCTCATGATAATTTACGTGAACCAAATCTCCACTGTTCCAATTCATCCTTCTTATTCTCTTCTCACTAAGAAGATGAAGATAAAAAAGAAAAAAAAAGGAATTGTCGAATACAAATAAAAGCATAAAAGGCGAGAACCAAAAAGAGAAAAAAATAGCGATTGGTGTTGAGAAAGGGAAGATTATACATATATATAGGGGATGAGAATAGAGTAGAATGTTGAGAGGGGAGACATGAAAATGCAAGACAGAACGTGAACGAGAGAATGGCCGAATGTATAGTACAGAAGTGGCGCTTTGGGGGCCTAGCTCGGTGGAAAGCTTTCGCCTTTAACAAAGGCACCTTATTTCACGCCCAATGTACCTCGCCTCAGACACGATCGTTAAGATACCTATCGCAATATAGTAAGAACGTCCTCGCGATCATGCGAAACCCGCCACCATCACCACCGCCATCATCATGAGAGAGCAAGAAAGAGATGCCAGTGATATTTGCGCGCCGTTCATCCACTCTCGCAATCCTTGCAACCTTGCCTAAAGCACCCTCTGTTCCTTTTCCACCCCTCATATACATTCATTTCTTGTCTCCGTTATTTCTGTCCTTCGGTAAACATTCATATATATATATATTATATATATATATATGTCTGTGTATGTGTGTACACAAACTGAGAGAACGAGTGAATAGGCAATCGTTGTTCCTTATGGGTTTATGTTTTAAGCGCCTGAGAACCACGTCATTGTTATCACAGTGCAAGCAACGTAACTATATGGTATGCTTGTCTAATGTATATATTAACTATGTATTTGTTATGTAGGTGTGTGTATATATGCAGTGGTAACCCGAGGGGATGAAGCGCGAACCAGATTGTATGTGTATCGATGTGTACTAAGTTTAATGTGAAATATATTTTATGCTATATTATAATGTATTGTCATGCTATATTGTTTGTAACAATTGTTATCGATGGTTTTATTTTAGTTTTATTTTTCAAATTTTTGTTTTATTGTCTTCATTTATGTTTAATAGTCTTCAATAGAATGGAGAGAAGGGATGAAATTTAATTTTAATGGTGTTGGTTATTTGTATTCGTGCAAAGTGATTAGTTGGAATTATGAATTTTGATAGAGGTTGTGGTAATTGTTTATGGGGGTTTTTGTGTGGGAATTAATTAATTTGAGTGTTTTGGGGGTATTTATTATGTGTGGTGACACCATGTGTTGTTATGGTGGATGAATAGTGAGTTATTGAACTCACTTTTGGCATGATGGAAATGGAGATTGTTTGAGAGTTAGGGGAAATAATTTTTTTTTATCAGCTCAATGTGAAATTTGATTTGAATTGAATTTGGCGGTTTATAGGATGACATTTCAGTCAATATTGTGGGGAATTTTACGGGAATGTCTGACGTTTTTTTTTGTGTGTTTTATTATGGAAAGAGAGTGATATTTTAAAATTGAAATAATTTTATTGAAGTGACTGTGGAATATTCTGGGAATTACTTGGCAAAGATGAGCTTTCATTTTGTATTATTTTGATTTTTATTGTTATGACAAAATTTTTATTTTCAATGTGTCAACACAGTAATTTTAAATGAAAACATTTTTTTATTCAACCCTAATTATGAGGTATCTATTCACCTGGTTACATAATTGAACATTCATTAATCATTATGATATAAATTATTGGTCATAGCGGAAATTAGTTCATCAATAATCTGTCATGAGGTTAATCATGGTGACATGTCAGCGCTTTGCTGTATTAGTTCACTGATGGTATTAGAAGTCCATTTAAGCCAGCCAATCATTAAAATTAGCATAGAATAACCATGAAATTCTGTTATTTTTCATAATTCAGTAAAAGAGAATTGCTAGTGCAATTTTATTTATGCTCATCAACTTCCTGAATTATATTTTGTTAGATAGACACGAAGTCGACATGCACGCAAAACACCACGTGAATTCTCAACTATATTTCCAATTACTTTTCTGATTTATGTAGAAAATACTTTCTACATTTAGTAAAATCACTCATAGCTCCCGGTCTGATTATTATACTAAAGTATTTTGAAGTAGACGTAAATCAAAAGTTAACTACTTTATCAGTCATTGCAAATTTTTTTTCGATAACAGAATGATTTGTACACACAAATTTTCTTCTCATCTATTCGCCTATTCATTGGATTTGTCGTGCTGCTGTTGATATGAAATATAACTCTGAAATATTTTCATTTTTCATTTAATATTCAATTATATTAACGTCAATTTGCCTCGTCCTATTTAATTTTCGTTTGTGTTGTTATTTCTTCATTTTTTTTTGTCGGTTCGTTTTGTTATGTTTTTTATTTTATTTCGGTATGAGTCCGATCTACGGTGAATTCTCGGTCCACTCGTGTGGCATCTAACTTTGACCTCAATGAAGATTGATGTGACGCCAATTAATCAAGCGCGCTGTCTACTGTACTGATGCCCATACACACGCGGACACTAACACGAAAGTCAAGAGGCGGAAATTCCCCAAGGTAAAGCAATAATGCTGATACATTGCAGCAGTACGCGGTTACATTTTTTTGTTTCGATTCTATTTTTCTTTCTTTATGTAATTTTTTTCCCCAGCAATTTTTATTTTTTACCTTTCTTTATTCTTCTGCACTTTTTTCTTTTCCCTTCAGTCCTTTTAGACCATCTACTAACGTTTTTTTTCTGTTCCTCTTTCTATTTTTCCATTCGTGTGGTCTTTATCCTTCACTTTTATACTCACAGCCATTTTTCAAGTTTATTTTCAGGTTATTTCACGTACGTACTCGCCTTTTTATTCCATTACGTGTTATAGACGTCTTACGGGATGCAACAGGATTTAGTTGCGGTTTGCATTATGTGTCATTTTGTGTCAGAAGAGTAGAAAAAAAAAGGGTAACGCAATGTCTCGGTATGCACTCACGATCCATAAATATACATATGCAAAACGTAATCCTTTCTATACAGACACATGTTTGATCTACGTATAACTTTATATTCACGGGACATGAATAGATTCGTTTCGTAATATTATATCGGAAACTCTCTCACCATTGACTTCAATTTCATGGCTGAAAATTTCAATGGATGGCCAATCCGATTTCTTTTTTTTTTCTTATGAATGAGAAAGGAATTGAAGGGAATATGAAAGAAAACTGACGTTGAATGAAATAAATAATAAGTACAAAAATATTAATATGAAAATTATTTATGCGTGTCGAGAGTAAGATGAAAGGGACGGGTTTATAAAGAATTGAGATAAAGAAAGAAAATAGTGATTTATTTACGATGAAACTGAAATTAATTCTCTTCAGAAACTTATAAGGTAAAAGATAAAAAGTAAAGTCTAAAAATTAGGGATCTTGAGGAAGGGAAATCTCTGGATATTGATGGATATGTTGAGTTTAGTTATTCGAACTGTGTGAGTCAAGAATAATAATAATATTGAACGAATCGATGATTATGTTACGCGTAGGGGATTGTGATGTAATATGAGATCAACAAACTGGCATATTTAATATAGAATATATATGGCTGAAGTTATGTACACATAACTTTATATTGCATGGTGCAACTTTAGATTGAGTTCTATTCAAGCTTTTCTACCCCTTTGCTTCTACCTTTTTCGTGCTCTGACAGCTTTGATATTTTCTCAGTATATTCACCTTCTATTTATTTTATAATAATTGTGCACGCAAAAATTAAAAAATGAGAA
Source organism: Meteorus cinctellus (assembly GCA_030523045.1). Lineage (NCBI taxonomy): Eukaryota > Metazoa > Arthropoda > Insecta > Hymenoptera > Braconidae > Meteorus > Meteorus cinctellus. Next base: position 101,037 of record JAPYZF010000155.1, read on the forward strand.
TATTATTCACCTTTGTTGTTTAACTCGGATTTTACTATTTCTTTGTTCTCACTTTGATCCTTTTTATACCAATCATCAACTGTCGATACCAAAGAGAACTTTGTTCCAATGGAATTAATTTCGAAGTAGAGAAGAATGAGAAAATTGTGTGTACGTGTGTGAGTTCTTTTTAATTAAATAGAAAATTAATAATCCTTTTGACAGTACTTCGTTTCGTTTCTTTTGTTTTTTTCTTTCCTTTACAAAAGAATAAATTTTCTTATTTGAAACATTGACGTAGTATCTATTAGACGACTATGGATATTTTTCTCAAAGTAATTTCACACTTTTGTTTGAAATATTTTACAAAATTTGTTTATTCTGATTCAATTGAGAATCTTCCACAGTTTGATGGAATAAGTGCATATTTGTTATTGACCTACAACTACAATACATTTCCAATCAGTCTAATCAAGTAATGAAAGAAACAGAAAAAAAAATTCCTAAGCAGACCAATAAATTATAAAAGCTTCATGTAGGCATTCACAATTGGTCTGTTATGATGTAAAATAGTGGATATTATGAAAGTCCAACATTTGTCTTGACTTTCACAATCAGAACGTCATTATTAAAGGAGAAAACTTGTATCAGAAAATCTCAATGTTTAACGCATGTAATCCCTATTAAATATATATACACAAATATTTAATAACATGACATTGTCGATATAACACAACAGATTGTGTTGTGTATATCGATATTCCTTCATGTGCGTAAGTATGTTATCCAACTTAAGCTGTAGTATAGGCAAACTTTCAACATATTAACACACCTGCTACCAAGATGCACCATAGAACTGTCGTAAATCGACGATAAATGCAAATGATTAAAGTTCACAACCGAAATTTCATCGTTAAGTTTAATATACTGAATGTGTTTCTTGCGTATTATATACTCAATTATCACCAGTGACAGCAAAGCGATAAAGTTTTTATTCAGGAAATAAAATAGTCCGAAAGACAAAAGATAATAGGAGAAAATTAGGAAAATTGTGAAACGAAAATTTGCGGATTCCCAATCTAGACTTGTGCGCACATTACAAAAGAGTCATTAGTACTAATAGATTTTACCACGGTTGACCTGTTGGATTGGTTTCAACCTTATCCTTTTATCATTCGCTTGGAAGCACTGAATGGCCTATTCAGTAAATTTCAACCAGATCTCCTTCAATTCGTATTCAATAATATTATTTTTCATTCACTAATTGTCTTTCTATTTCATTCACTAATTTTCTTTTCATTCTATCCTTTATTTCCTCTTTAATATTGATTGACATTATTTCTTTTAAACTCCATAACTGTGAAGTCATTTTTTATTTTGATCTCACAATTGATTTCAAAGTAAAAATAAAGTAATTATAACTCTGAACTGATATGAACCACATCAGTATCAATAAAGAAGAAAACAAAAGAAATAATTTGAAATTCTTCGTTATATCTGTCCGTAATTTTTCCAAGCGTCTTGTTTACCTCTACGGATTATTATCCGAAGTCTTCTCTTTAATTTCTACGATCGCATACAACCGAGCATGAGTCGAAACGTGAAACCGACAAGCATCTTCTTAATTGGATTTTTATGCTTGGATTCTTTTTTTTTTTCTCACTTAATTCTCGTTCCTTTTCTTCTTCTTTGCAATGTGATATCGGTACCCATTCGCGCACAAGCAAGGCAAAATATATAGTCTACGTGTCCCCACGACATCTCACCAAGTAATTTATCTCTTACAGGCGTGCTTGAAATGACAGGTGGACTTGCAATTCCAACGCCATTCCTGCTTTTTTCAAATTTTAATCGAGTTGATGGTTGTAAGATGGGGACAACTTGTAATCGTGCACTTCTCAGTTTGGATCTTTTTTAATATACTTTGAATATGTTGAATTCACATATTCTAATTTTTTTTATTTTTTAAAGGATAGACTAATATTCTCTTTCTTTATATTTTTAATTTACCAAGAAATTCAATAAGAAAACAGAATAAAGATAAAGAAACGACCTTATGATTCTTGAAAAATTTCTTTTCATATTTTAATATGTAATTTTAATCTGCATTCAAAATATCAGAGTGATGAAGATAATTTAAAATTGGATATGAGCTTTAAAAGCAGTAGGTAAACTCCGTTGAAAATCTATTCTGTTATTAAATACATCTACAGATTTTCTCCACCAATGCACTCGATTATAACTTCAACTTCTCTTCGCTTATAACTTTAATTTATGAATACTTTCTGCAATCAAATTTCCTAATAGCAAAATGTGACTATAAAGTGAATTAAATTCTTGTCATAACGATTATTATGTGTGTGTGGAAAATAATACATTCTACATAATGGAAATACTAAATGATAATGTGGTAACATTTATACATTTATTATGAAGATTGGATGTGAAAATTTGTACTCACCCGAGATTGTGGTTGGCGGTATTGTCTGGTGTTTCTGCATTAACGGTGTCCTGAGTGAGAGGACCTTGGGTAACGTCAACACCCATGCTACCAAAATCGAGTGCCGCATAAGTCCGTCGTGCATGCCTTGTGCCACCGCCACCACCACCACCACCGACGCCACCCGTTACCTCGCCACTTCTACCACCACCAACGACTAACTCTTGATAGAACTCATCAAACAATGTATTTGTCGTACCATTGCTATTGAGTGCGTCATGAAATCGAGCGGATTCCAAGTGATAATTCGGATTCTCAAATGAGAGAAGACCATTCTCTGGAAAAATACAAAAAAAAAACAGTTAAGAAAATTGATAAATTATAAATTATGATTCATTGATGTAATAGTTTATGATCAATAGTGTCATAACATTTTTATTGATAGTTCAAATTTACTTTCTAAATAATCAAAAGTAAATTTGCACGAAGAATTCAGTGGATCATTCATTCATTAATTAGTTCACTTGATAAAAAGAAAAAAAAAAACAAGAACTTCTCGAATTATTTTTAAAATAATTTTAATAATGTTCATAATCTGACGTTTATTTTGGATAAATGAAAGGGGAACATAACCAAACCTCATCTTATTCTCCAGCAATTTCTTTCTTTGTTGTATTATGGCATCAGATTATAGCAATAACAGCTGATCACCATACAATCAATCATTAATCATACTCCCCTTCGGAATAACAACATTGAATGTCTCATGCAAATCTTGAAATAATGAATCCTCAGACCAAAGTCTTCAATAAGAATAAGTCCATCCAATTTACATTGGTGCACAAAGCAGTGGTAACCCGACAAAATAAAAATAAACACACTTTTGTTTAACTAATGTTAATTATAAATTTAATGTCGTGATGAAAATAAAGAAAAAATATGAAGTGCATTTAAAAAATAGATACAAATATGTTTGTGATGAGTAATTATGATGGACAAGTCTACAAACAAAATATCAATTTCTCGTCCATCATTCAATCAAACTGCACTCACTCATACTTTGCAGAATCTGTTGAATGTGTAGGAGAATGTTTCGCAGGCACTGGCAAAAAATATCCATAATTCGTCATGTCGTAGAATTGAACACGCATCGTTGTTGCTTGGAATGATGTGTCTCTCATGCAAAGACGACAGTTCGCTGTGTCACAACGGTCACAGGGGTCATGTTAAGTATCTGTCGTATACCTACATGTATGTATCTATGTATTGTATATATCACGTATACAAGCTGTGTACATTTTATGTGAATATGTTATTCATATACCTATTCATAGCTATGTATACATATGTTAAAATATAGTCCAGCTTTTTGCGACAGAAGGAAATCATATTCTGGCCACATAAGAGCTAGACACACTTTTGTTTAAACGTCTCGAGTCGAAACGCTCAAAAGTAGAACACGCGCTTTATGTGCTTTTTGTATATCATGGTCAGGCGTGTATAAATGCACTCTGTATTTGTGTGTCCATATATTCATGTATGTTTATATTTGTAATGGTATGTGTACTTTGTAACAGTTCTTTTCTCTCACATACTCAAACTACTTCACTCAAAGCAGCCACAAATTAAAGGGGAAAAAAAAATATTTTTTACACCAAGTACTTGTGGAATTCGTAAAACAGAATTTTTGTGTGATGATAATCACAAAATAATCACGGCAAATGTTTTATTTTTTCCATCATCATAATTGTTATTTTTATTGTGTTACAAATATTTATTTAAAATTGAAAAATATATAAAATGAAAAGATCACAAAGTTAAGTTTCTATCGCATTCTTTAATATAAAAAAATGTTAAAGGTTTATGTAGAAATATTAAAACACAATCCGAAGTAAGATTTTAAATAATAACTTTTTTGATAAGGATAAAGCTACTTTTCTTTTCTTTTTTGAATGACAAGATAACTCCAGTGATAGAGAATGAAACAGAATAGAATAGTTTTATAGATAGAAAAGTTTTTGGGGAACAAAATACAATTGATGTATAGTATCAAAATTTTAGATGTCACATATACACAAAAGCTCGTACAAATTTTGTCTCAATTCCTCTCTTTGTGTTTTTCGCTTTCTACCTCTATTCTTCTTGCCATTCTGACAATGTATGTCTCTGTATATGGGTGTATAAGTGTACAAAGCTACTTAAGTTGATTCTCCTTGACTATACACCCTTTTCACCCACCAAAGACCTTCTCTTTCTCTATGTATGTATTTGTCCATGTTCTTGGTATCGATTTCTCGAAGCTTAAAGCACCCACCATTTCATACCACCACTTCGTCTACTACTACTTCTACTACAACTACTAGTACTATTATGACTATTACTGCCATAAATTGTGCAATAAATTCGTATTCATCGTTTTTCTTTTTCTTATTTTTTTTTTTTTCGCTCAATTGAGAATTAAAGAGAATAAACCAGGGTAAAAATCGCATAAAATCGCATCTTTTATTACATATTGACCAGATATATTTTCCTTTTTTCAGAACATTTGAAATATTTTATCGGAATTTCACAGAATTGATTGTGATTGGTTTGTTTTTTTCCAAGTGTTTTTCCCAGAATATAAAATTCATAACTAAAAGATGGGCAAACTGATGAGTATAATTTTTTTACAACATTATGTGTCACGGTTTGTGAAAATAGATTTTGTTTTTCGAAAAAATGATGCATAATTGAGTAATTGGAATGTTTTATACAGAATTCCATTGATTTTCCAAGTAATGAAATAACAAAGAGTGGAAAACGTTTTACAATTCCGAATTTTTATTGCGAATCAATTCATATTTGGAGTTTGTTAGTCCCGTCAATTTCTAGATGGTGTGAAATAAAATCTAACTAAAGGTTTTATCAGAAAACAAGAAAGTATTTGTTTCGGTAAATTATTCAGAGTTGAAAATTAAAGACTGAAGTTTAGACTCTCTGAATTATCCTCTAGTTATTCTTCTTATTCCTGCTCCATCACAATAGACATAAAAGTTTATATCCATTATTCAGAAATTCCCTCTTTTGTTCGACATGTCTTTCCCTCTCCTTCACCCTCTCTCTCTTTCTGTCAAGTGATAAATATCGCGCAACAACTTGGAAAAATATATAAAGGGCGCGCGTGAAACCGGACAAGTTTTGTTTCAGCTTGGCCTGCAGCTGTTATGTGATCAGCGATGAAGAAAAAGTCTACTGCGTGGCAAAATGCAGATGTTGCTGCAGTGAAAAATGGACAAGAGTGTGGTGGGTGTGAAAAGTACCAGAAGTCAAGAAAATTGTAGATAGACATAACAATATATACGTAAAAATATACGAAACACGAAGCTTGTAAGTTTGTGTTCAACGAAGAGAAACAAAAAGCCGGAAGCGATAACCTCTTCACAGATAAAGGCCAAGGAGAAGCAAAAAAAAAGAAATCTAAAAAATAAGATGAAAAAAAAAAGAAACAAAAAATCAAGAACAACCGAGAAACTTTCTGTTCTCAAAGTTGAGAACACGCTTTCTGTTTTAGACGATGGATGAGATAAAAGAGTGTGATGGGGGCATGGAAGTAGAGCTAAATGGAAATGAAGCAAGTCAAGAGAATGGGGAGGGAAAAAAATGGATAAAAAAAAATAATACGAAGGAAAATAAAGGCTTGTCATCACCCCTCCAATGAGTCACCCTTCACATGTATATCAATATCGATTGGCAATATCCAAGATGTACTAGTAAGGCTTTTCATCGAGTTATCATTTTCGCTATTATTTTTCCTTATGTACTTTCTCTGCAAATCATATGAGTGAATCAATAAAAAATATTAATAGAAAATGTAATAGAAATATTTTAAATTAAAATTTTAGCTGCACAATTAAATATGCCTTCAACAATTCCTTGTGATGCATGAATAGTTTTTCATTCTCTTTTTTTTCCATCCCAACTTATATTTATTTTTTCTTTTTCAATATTCCTGAATATACCCTCGAGTCATTTGGGCGTAACTCTCAAATGGATATAAAATTTTCACAAAGGGCAATGTATCTATATATCCTTTTCCCAACCACCATCACTAACGTTGCACTCAGCAACAAAGTATATACTACTATAGCCTCTGGGGGTAGATTACGTGATTATCAAAGTGAGTTCATGGCTCGGTGGATTTTCAATGAAATAAATGGAACACGCTAGCCTATTTTCACCATTGAAGACAGAAAAATAGTGAAAAAGAGGAAATGAAGATGAAAATATTTTTTGTATATTTTATGACAATTTTATTATTAGTATTTCCAGACGTTTAAATGAGTCTGGTTGGATATATATTTTTTTACTAATCCAAGTGTTGTATCAGAGGTGTCTCGAATGTCGAAACCATATGAGACCAACGTCAAATGAAAAGGTGAGTGTGTTTATGTGTGTCTGTGTCTATGAGTGTTGGAAAAAAAAAAAAATGTGCCGGTGAGAATGAGAGACGGACAAAAGTCAACTGATATTGTTCAGAGGTCTCTTGTTACGGAAAGAAAGGCCAGACCAATCCCCGAAAGCGCCTCGTTAAGCTTTATGACCTGCACGGCCGCGCGTGGTATAGAGAAAGAGATGGAGAGATTGGTAAAAGAAGAAAGAGGAAAAGCGGAAAGGTCAGGATTTTTTTTATTCTTTTAGATTTTTAGATTAATTTTGTTTTTCACTGCGGAATTGTACTGAGACTTATCTTCTGTACTACTGTCGCTACTTCATTATTCATTGAACTATTTTTAAGCTTATGAGTTACCAATGTCTCTGTATCGACTGTTTGGTGGATGAGAAAAAAAATAATCAATTGGCCTAGGAGAATTATTTTAGTATTTAACATTGAACAGGTCATGATAATACAAATAATATTTCGATCATCAATTTTCTGTTTGAATGTTTATCTAATGAAAATAGAAAAATTGCTGTTTTTAACAGAAAGTTATCGAAGTTGTTCTGAAACCAAATTAAATATTCAACAATTTGTAATGGCACATGCATATGTGCATTTTTAATAAGCTGATGTATAAAAGATCAGTTTCAATTCAATATTTCTTCAGAATTCCTTTTTCAATTGAATCCAGAATTATTTTTTAACATAATATTAATTCAAATTCTTTCACATCACAAAATGAAAATTGTTTCTAAGTTAATTATTCAGAATTTTCTCATCTCTTTTCAAACTATTATCATCTCTTTTTTTTTGGCTTTCAATTAACGTACGTTGGAGCTTCATTCAGATCGTAAATGTCGCATTAACCACAAATAAATTTCCTCCCCTTAAAACAGTAAGCTCAAATTTAATTGACGTCAATTTCCCTCAATCTGATTAGTAATCGATATTCTGAACAAAGTTCATTACAATCTAAAACTCCCTAATCGTTTTAATTTCGACATTCAAGTTTAAAGATAATTGACCCATTTCCTGTCACACGTGTAAAGTACACATGAGTAAGCTTTTAATAAATTACATTTCAAAACTCAAACCTTCAATCAAAGTGGAATTGACTGCCAATCAGAATCAAGAAGAAACGACATCTAATATTATTTTCACTCAACTTTTCAATCAAAATTTTAATATTAAACAAAAACATAAACAACACTTACAACTCAGCTCATAATTTTCTTTCACTACTACAAAAATTACCTGCACGTGAAAGTAATTATTTGTAAAAATCCTTTCTGATTTTTCAATTAAAACAGAATATAAAAAATAAATTGGACTATTCCAATTTAACTTTCATTCAAAGAACACAATCTGACATTTTCCCAAATGATCCAACAAAATATCTGATTTAATATCATACAATAATTAATTTCTCTCATACTTTTTTCAATTTTCACGGTCAATTTTTTTGCTCTTTCACTTACAATTCTTCTCGCAATAGTGCAATATTTATATATAACAGAATCATGCATGAGAGTATATGAACTGTATGGATATAGTTCGATGTTAATATTCTCTGGACACGCACGAGTTGTACGATCGTTGCATAAATGCTACCAAGTTATACTTGTTCGTGAATATAGTTTTATCACAACATATATGTAGAGTATATACATATAAAAGTACATACATGTAGCGATCATGCATGATAATACCTAATAGACTATACTATCGAGATATAAACCTGTATATTACTATTTAGCATTGAAATAAAAATTCATCATCATCATAACATTAATAATATAACTATAAAATTGTACAAAACACTATTTTCATGTTTCAAGTAGACATTTAATCAATAATGCTAATTGCTAGTGAAGTATTTTGTATAGAAAAATTTGGAATTTTAATCAGAAAATAGAAACACGCAAAGGTATTTCGTTACGAAGTTTATTCGAAAACGACGAAGTGATTGGTATGATGGTAGTGAGTTTAGTTAGTATAGTTGAGAACAAATTGAGTTTGCGTAACAGTGTATAGGTAGGAATATTTAGGTAGGAAGCTTGGTAACCGAATGGTATTGTCGACAGAGCGCTGAGACGTCGCGACGCCGGCCATACACGGCGCCGCACGCGAAGCCTTGTGCACCATTACTCTCTGATATAGCGTTTCGCTATCCCTCGAGGCATAATATACTTTTACTAACCCGAAGTTTCCCACATTTTTTTTTTATTCTATTTGTTATTATTGTTTTTGTTTTTATTACTATTTACTCTTTGGTTTTTTTCTTTATTTTTGTTTTTTTTTATTCAACTAGACAATGGGTGAAGCGTCGGGGAATGAGATAGCGTTCAGAAATATCTGTGGGGAAGTTGTGTCGCTGGAATTAATATTCACATGACCGCATTATTCTTTAGAAAAAGTTGCCGGATAATTGCACGGTAATTTGTACTTCGCACATGTAGGTTTGTGTGGCAGTGTGTGGTTGGTGGAAGTATATATATATCAACTGGTGGAATAAAATGATTTGATAGGCGATAGTGACTTTAACTGTGTGAATATGGAATTTTATTGTTTAAAAACATTATATGAAGTTGAATTTTGTGTTTTATTATGTATGTGGTTTTAGTCAGATGGATGGGGAGTTTATCCATTTTAGTTGTAACTTAAAATATAAAATTTCTGTTATTTTACATTTTTTGGATTGAATGTTGTGTAATAATAGTTAGAGAAAGATGTGGAGAAGATGGAATTGTTTATTAAATTCGATTGTGTGTTTGTTTGTTCTTTTGTTTAATTCGAGAATTTGGGATTATCATAAATTTCATGTCTGATAAAATGGAACAGATATTTATTTTTTTTTTGTTATTTATTGCTCAGTGTAGATTCTCTTTCTCTTCTTTTTTGGTTAATATATCAGTAGATGACATGATGATAAAATACGAGATTCGTAGTATTTATTTATTTTGTCGATTCTTATTCTTTATTGTATCAAACATATCACGAATTTGATACAGGAGAAGTAAAAATGTCTGTACATTTATTTATGACTTTAATAATACTGTTATTTACTTGACTTTCCAGGTCTTTTTTTTTTCTTTTATTGAATAAATGTATTGTTGATGTCTGTGCGATAGAAAACACGACTTGTATTGTAGATAAAAAAAAATTTATGAAAATATGCGTACACGTAATGAATGGGTGAGAAATTGTCGGAAATTCACCCTCCTCTGCCACGGATCACGCACTACTGATAATCTAAATAATGATTAATTAAGATTTAATCATACAGCTCAACATCTTTTTTTTTCTTTTTTATTGGTAGATAGTGACATAAAAGTTCCTGCGCCACAGAAATTTTTTATAGCCCCAGTTTTTATAGTGATGAAAATTGTATTTGAAAGTGATGAAAAATTTTACTTATTTCGATAGAAAGTTTCGATTATTCCCATGTTACAATTTTTGTTCTCAAATGTTTCGTCTTCTTTTTTTTTTAGAATTTTTTTTTAAACAATAAAATTTAAGAAAACATATCAGATCAGTGAAGTTATAAATGACGGAGAGACACAGGGTCTTTGCGACTTTACCCCACCGCCACAACTGGACTATAATCCAATTTGACGATGTCTTTCGGCCTACTTCGATCATGGCTCTAGACGCCATCTTGAAATAGTTTGAGAGGACACCACATATATCATTCTTAAGATAATCGATAGTCCATGGATAGCACCAACGGAATAAAAAATTAACTATGACAGACGCTCAGTAAAACAATCAATAGGTGAAAATATGGCGATCACAATAAACGATAAAGAAAATCAGTCGAAATTACACGAAATGGAAACGCAAATAATAAATTATTATCACTATAATTAGATAAATAATTTATTCCAAACGTAGTAACAAATATTTTTCAACATCCATAAATGCAATAATTCATATCAAATTTTTTATAATCATTTTAAGCTCAATTGAGTTTTTTTCTTCTCGAGTTGCTTCTAATGTCAATAATGAAATATAGAAAATTCAATTATAACAGGTATATATTTACTCTGTATGAACGTTTTATCAGAATGTAAACAAAGATTTATTGAAGAGTTATATAATAGATTAAATTTTTCTTCCTTTCTTGTTTGCCATTAATTGGTGGATAAAGAGAAAGAAATAACGGGCAAAGTTTATGGGATAGAGTTTAAGCACGTACTTGGTCGTTGTAAGAGTTAGAAAAATGGTCTTTACATCTGACGAAAAAAAAAAATTATACGTCATCGTAAAGCAAAAGAGAAAAGAAGAGTGAAAATGGAAAAGACGAAATATGACTTCATCAGCAATCTTCGTCGTCTTTCCTGATAAAATTCGTTTAAGCTCGAGCACTCAATTGCTATTATATAAGCAGTGACTTTTGATGATAGCAGAAAATACTTTCATGAAATGATGGCAGGAGTTAATGAAAAAAAAAAGCAAAAAAAAATAGAAAAAACTATAGAAATGAGAAGAGTAGTCGAAAAGTTAAGTCATTAAAGCGATTTTGTTATCTGAATGCGAATCCAACGAGGACATTTCAACAAACTAAGCCGTCGACTAGGAAATTCAACTTTGCTGAAGTATACGAGCGTGAGGTGTCAGATAGCCGAAATATAACTGTGTCTTCAATTGCTATGTTATCCTCAACGAAAAAATAATATATTATAAGAAAAAAAAAAAGAAAGTAGAAAAGAATAGAAGTTAATCGATGATTGAAATCTTCGTCAAGTGAATAAAGTTTTCATATCGATAATTAATAAAATAAGTTCGAAGTTTTCGCATAATAAAATTGAATATCTCTATGTATATGTCGAAAGTTACTTTCTTTCAAAGTTGTGTCCTAATTTACGAATCCATTTTTACATTTACACATAGACAAAAATTAATAATAAAATTGATGCAACTATTTTATATGTTTGATGGATCGAATTTTAAATTTAATAATTAAATGAGAATTTTATAAACTAATTTGGTCATTTTTTTTCCTGCATCTCTTGGATTTAAATACATTATCATATCATCAACACCTTGTAATTATATTTACAGTTTATAGAAAATATTGTCCTATCGTGCTCTGTCTATTTCTGTCATCTTGTTTAATCCTTCTGTCCATCGACGTTCGCACACTGATGATCATTTCCGCAAGCACTCACTTTTCTATATATATTGCAACTACCTTTTGACCAGGCACGTTCTCTTCTACCACATACACTCACATACACATTCAACTTGACGGCGCGTGTGTGCTTTTCGGTTTTAACCGATGTATATAAGCTCGTGGTAGTCAACCGTGAAACCAATATAGACCATCGCGAAAATTTCACCCTGAAACTTATCGTCGATGTCCGTTACGGTTGAGTTGTGTCGGCGGCACTATTTGTTGGGTTTTCGATTTATATAAATAAATTTTGTATATATAGAAAAGAGTAAAAGAGCAGGTGTGATTATAAACGACGAATAATAGTCACAGGATCACGAATTTTGCCTTTTTTTCTTTTAAATAAATTTGTAACATTATGAGGATAATTTAAAAACGAGTAAAACTCTGATTCTCAATTTTTCTGGTGTTTTTTATGTTAAGGAATAATTTGGTTTGCAAAATAAAAATGAGTGTGAAATTCGTTGGTATAAATCAGATGATTCATTCATTGTAATGATTGAAGCACCAGATTGTGAAATCTTAATGATTCGATTGCAATCACGCGATCCACTTGAAACTACTCGAAGTCTCTTGACGTCGAGTGTCCCATTTCAAATACGTCGACTTCAAGTACATTTCTAGATTTCTAAATCACAAAAAAATCACTTGAAATCATTGCACGATTGATAAATCATTTTTAAATCAACTGATTTCAATTAACATCACTTGACTGCTTTGGATATTGACGACAGAAGTCTTTAATAAATTTTATCGATGCATAAAACGTTTGGCATATTGAGAAAATATACTTTATAATAAAATCGAAGACTTTTCAGAGAAGAAATTGATTTAATCGTACATTCGTGTCACGTATTTCTGATAAATTTCAGATATTCTAATATTTTCCTTTTCTCATTTTCATGAATTAGTTCACATCATCAATTTGACCAACTCAAATCTTTACCATTAAATATTTGATTTACTTTAATTTTTATCCAACGATAAGTTCAATGTGTGAAAGTATCTCTAGAAATATCGCAGCTATTTTTCTAACTCTACAATGTTTATTCTTCTCATTCACTACTACTACTATTACTACTACAATTTTCTCCTTATTTCATATCATCATCACTTCATTATATATTTTTGTTCAACTTTAAATTTGTATAAATGTTGCCCCTTTCATATAAATGAACAGATTTTAAAATTTATAGCTTTGACATTAAATTCTTCTCTAAAGCATTACATTCACCCGATGATAATAAAAAGAAAGAACGTATACAAGAGAAAAAAAAAAGCAAAAGCTCATGGATGTGAGATATGAAGCGTGGCGGACAATTTAAAAGCCTCTTTCTTTAGTAAGTATGTACCAAATGTGTTGTAGTAGTACATAGAAGATAAATAGAAAGAGAAAATAAAGGAATGTACATATGTATATTTATATTCATACACGAAAGCACAGTTAAGAATACACACTTTCTCTTTTAGCCCATCGCTTTTGCAACAGAAAAAGTTTTATGCGAATTATTTGTAGCAATAACAATATTTCTTGGAATATTAGTCAGCCAAGTGTGTCATGAAAATTGGTCGTATCTTCGTTTTTTTACTGCATAACATTTTATTTATAGAAACATATACAATAAAAGCGAATTTTTTTTTGTTTCCCTTTACTCGTCAACCCTTGTTCCACACACCCTCGAATTAATCCACCCGAGTTGTTTCACTTTGTTAAATTTGATACAAAACATGATACGAAAATTTCTTTCTCAAACTCTAATTAATCGACATGTGAACAGTAAATGTTGAGTTATATCAAATATCTAAGTAGATTTGTTGATATTATTAAGTTTTGCATGTAATTGAGTTAATTATAAATTTTAAAAATGAAAAAATGAAATTGAAAAGGAAATAATGGACATGATATCGTGAAAGCAAGATCAGAGTGTAAATTTTTTCATTTATTAATGAGTTTTGTGTATTTTTATTTTATTTATTTCTCACTTTTCTTTAGGGAGTTGTATACATTTTATTGATAATATAAATGTCAAAAAAGAGATACTGACCCGGTGAATTTATGTGTGACATGAAATTGCTCTATATAAGCGTATATATGTTTTCAGAAAGAAGTTATAACCCTCACGTCGATGTGAAACGAGTTTGTTTACGTGAGGATTTCATCGGCGCGGGTATTTCGTTGGAAGTTATTTACGTATATTTCCTCTTTCGTCTTGGCGTCTCTTTTTTTATTCATTATTTTTTTTTTCTTCAGTAACGTTGAACAAAGTTTTGTGGTATGAACAGTGACGTGTGAAATACGATTGAGGATAAGCGAAGGATGGGCAAGTTGATGGAGTCAACAAATTATGATGTATTTATATATAAATGGATAAATATAATATCAGAATGTGCAATTAATGTTTTGTTAAATTTTTCCTTGGATTCAAAAATTATAAATATATAAACGTCAATTTCACAACTTTTAACGTTACGTGAAATATCTTGTTGATATTATCTCAATATAAGTAAATTATTTATTTATAATTCTATTTCTAGTGAATGACTTAAGTATTAACAATAAACTATGAAGTGAAGTTGGTCTGAACCTATTTCTGTAGTGTTTGAACGAATTGTTGACAATGCAGTCAAAAATGTTAAATAGTTTCTAATCTACAAATTTTTTCAATAAAAATAATACGAAAAAATGGAAAAGTTTGACAGCTAATTTTCCAATACAAGTCCTTAAAATCTGTCATTATTTCATACTGATCAACGTAATAATCCATCCTTATGTTTTTCCCACTCTTTCTATTTTCCTTTTTTCCAGAATTGACAAAAATAAAAGAGATGAATTTGCACCGCTTCGGTTTCCACTCAGGAGTTTTCAAGTACTCCAAAACATCGCTTATCACCAAATGATCAAAAGTAAAAAAGAAAACTTTTATAATTTTATATTTTTCAAACTTATATTCACGAAAGTCTCATAGTATATATATATACATATATATCGATAATAAAACGTTGACGAAAATTTTCAGGTTCAATTAAGAGCTTCGGAGTTTGAGTCGAAAAGTTTTCCTAATGGCACAGCGCAAGGTTAAATAAGGGGTTGGATAACGTCTTATATACCTAAGAGAGGTATAATTTCCAAGAATTTTTTTTTTTCTTGTACCGCTCCATTTCCCCATAACCATATCCGCCATGTTTGATTAAAATCCAGACATTAGATTTTATCTAAAAAAACATAAAAAATAAATAAGAAAATCTGGCTGTTCCACGTGGCAGAAGTCAAGGTCGAATATTATATCTATGTTAGTTCCCATTTCGATAAGATTTTCACTTGAACAGAGTAGATGAAAGGAATGAAAATGTTAGGTATGAAAGTGGCAAAAGTGAAAAAAGATGAAAGCAATGGGCTTAACAGTACGCTCGTTCCAACTGTGAAATGTGTTGGAAGGAAAATAGAAGTCGTTTGGCAAACAGAAAGTATGGAGAGATGGAGGTAAAGTACAAAAAATATATAAGAACGAAAGAATCAACGAGAATAAAGAATTGGAGTTCACACCTCACAATGAAATGCAATCACACAATGAAGTCTTGATTTTTTTTTTCTCTCTTTCTCACAGTAATTGCGTAGAGCCTAACAATTATGGGGTGCCAAGTGGTGTGCGCTCCTTGCGTTTCACTCTAACAAAAACAACGACAACGACAATGACCCTGTGTAGTGAGAATACCTATTGATTCTCCATTTTATTTTTTTATTTTCTCACGACTCATTCAAGTCTCGCCAATGCTCGAGTATTTTTCTTCATGTTTATGTTTATTATCGAAATTCGTCTGGCACTTCACCACCATGCTTTTTATTACATTTTTATGTTACCAATTGTTTCATGTGATTTACAATTATGATTGAAAGTATTAAAACAGAAAGAAATGTTTGAAACTGTAATTTCAAAACTGAATTGAGATAAACGTCATTTTCTTATTTTTTATTTATATGAAATTAAAAATGAGAGAAATTAAATACCTTAGTTGGATTTTTATTGATATTTAATGTATTATCAGCTCGAAATTTGATTTCCTGGTGAATAATATGAAACAAATGGAAAAGTTTAAGAACAGAATTTAGTGGATGAAATTAACGATACTAAAGGAGAATTTTATAGGATGAATTTACATTTTTCCACGATAAATAAATCTCACATTCATCAACAAAAATTTAATATAACTCAATGGATATTTAAACGTTTGAAATTGGTATCAGAATAATAAAAATCACAAAAGGAATAAAAAATTGCCACTTAGTAGCACATCAGTAAATTATACAGTCGATTTGGCAAGAATATAAAAATTTCCTTCATAGTAAAACCTCAGAATCAACTGTAACAAAGCAATTGATCTCCCTCCAATAATTCTCTGATTTTACTTCAACTAATAAAATATTCAACATTGCCATGTCTTCAAACTATTTCATGCAAAATTATCACATCAATAAATGGTAGCTCTGTATAAACACATTAACGTTGCTACAAAAGTCGAGAACAAAAAACTTTCGAGACAGCGATAAAGCTCATGGTCTTGCCGTCGTATAATTACGACGTGCACTGCAAGCATAAAGATCGCACTTCATGCACATCTTTTTTATTTCTATTTTACTTTTTTATTTTTTTTTTGTGTTATCCACTACTTCATCACTTCCTCATATCGCGTTTCTACTGGTCCTATTATGTTTCATAGAAATTTATAAGTTTTCCTTACAAAGAGAAAAAAAATTCCCACTCCATCAAAATAGAAATAACAAAAATATATATAAGATATTTATCTCTTTTGTTGTTTTGAATAGATTTAACTGTCACTAGGTCGAGGACTATTTTTTATATAATTCTTTACGTTTGCATTCAACATTTCTGTTGGCGCGCAAACTCATTTTTAAGTGTATATAATGCAGCAACTACAGCAAAATAAAATGGTGGATCTTGCAGTAGTTATGCCAGAAAATGAAAGTACATAGAAAGAAGTCGTGATGTTAGTGATAGCAATGGTGGTAGTATGTGTATAGCTAAGCTGAAAGCAGGAAAATTTACAACTGGGGTGTTATAAACGACTCGCTGGAATAATTTTACTGGGAGGGTTATGGGACATAAAGTTGCTCCTTGTTCCATCCGTCCCAGACTATTATGTCCACTTTACGTATTTACAAAGCTCGTTGCGAATGAATTAGAGTAACTGAAAGAGTGAGAGAGAATAAGCGAAAAGTAGTGGGAGAAAGCGCAATGCATTTGGTTAATATTGTGTGTATAATATTTTACTTATTCTCAAAAAATTCTTTTGTGAATGCTCTTTGCTTGCCAACTTGGGCTACATGAATTGTAGGTTATACGACACTATAAATGTTGAATATATATTGTCTTTGTACAGGAAATAGCCGATTAGATGACAGTGTGAGCATTTAAAGTAGATGTCGTGTTTAACTATTTGTATTGGAACATTGAGCTTGTTCAGTGTGTTGTCTTCTTCAATAGTTTCTCACTATTTTATGGGTTTATATTATAATATTTTACTGTCATTGAGGATTATGAGACAGTTTAAATGCCGAGAATATCACTGAGTATTCGAAAATTCATTACAATATGTTATTCTTCTGGTGAGAGTTATAAAAAAAAATGAATATACATAAGAAATGATATTTGTGCATAGTAGAAGGAATTGTGAAGTATGAATAAAAGAAATCATTTGGGAAATGTGAACTTGTGACCTTTCTTTGTGGTGAGTAATAAATAAAATTGTGAATTTAATAAAGTAGATTGAAATCGTTTGAGGATTTTTATATAGAAAGAAAAAGTTTCATATTGAATTTAAGAATTTGAAATTGGCAAAGAACTAATTTGATATTTATTATTAGTAATCTCTAGATGAAAATGCATAATTTAGAGAATTAATATTTTCCCGCAGATATGAACCAAGTGGGAGCTGTTTTTATCATAGAGAAGATGAAGAAATTGGATTGAATTTTCATGAGTTTTATATGTGTAGGATATAATTCACATAGAAACAATTCTGTATTTCTGGTATTGGGAAAATAGGGCAGAAGGATCATTACTTATTATATATAAATGTTTACGAGATGCTAAAAAAAGATTGGTCGATTTACTCATGACACAGTTGAACCGTAGATAATCATGAAACATTTATCATGAGAATTAATATTTCATCAACTCTCAGGGTACATATTTAATAGAGGTGAAATTATGATGCATTCAATATGGTACGATAAAATGATTCTCATATTCTGCTCAGACATTTTAGCTGAATAGTGCAAGTTTATCAATTATATCTGATTAATTTTTCAGAGTACAAGTAAAGATTTTTATCAACAGATGCATTTGAGAAATAGACTGAACTACTCTGTCACCTCGAGCAGAAAATAGGTCAATATTTTATTCACCTTTTCCTCCCCTTTTATTAAATTGTAATGGATTGATTATTATTTATATTTTTGCCAATATTTTATCCATGGAATGATTTAAGTGAAGTCCATCATCATGATTAATATATATAATAATTAAAACTTGTTTTATTATTTTATTGTGTGAATTGTTTTGCAAGTCTGAGGTCTGTGTTATTATTGCACATTTTTTAACACAGATATTCTTCCAATAAATATGGATTTAACAGCAGACTGACTAAAACTCTGACTGCATACAATTCTGAACATGAAACGTTGCGTCCAAAGCCGATCAACATTTTTGCAATACCGCGTCTGGAGCTTAAGAGAAAACGTTAAGAGAAAAAAAAAAGATGAACCCCAATATACATACATGCATATGTATAGCTATTCTATTTTTTTTTATCATCATAATTTTTTTTTCTTCATGCACAGGAGGATAAAAAGAAAATCAAGAACCAGAAAATGCATGTTGCGAGATAAGGTAAAAGATGTAGAAATGAAATTGCTAGTAGTTTGCATGGCCTGGAGGATTCCCATGCAAAAAAAGAAATGAAAAAAGAAAATGAAAACGCGGAAAATCGGACTGCCTCATGAAACGACGAAAATTTTTGTGGAACCCCAAGTTCCGTTTACTCCTACACCCTTTTCTCGCATTATATTTTTTTCTTTTTCTCTTCCACCTCTCTTCTACATTGTACACTCAAGTTTTACGTGAAACTCTCTACTCGTGCAGCTGGTGGAAACAAAGTTGCTGCGGAATTCTTCTGCTTTTAGAGTTGTGTGAATCTTCATGAGAAAACGAAGAAAAATATTTTCGGCCAAGTATTCCTGAAAACTTTTGATACATATCGTAGAAATGAAATAGTTTGTCTTATATAAAGACGTGAGGTATCAACTTTGTTCCAAGTCGTTAATTATGTAGTATATTACCATAATATAGATCAAAGTTAGGTAATTTCAGTGCTGTTGGTAAATTAAACCTGTTACACTTTTTATAATTGTGAATAAATTTTTTTGCAGAGGGAAATATTCATTCTAAGAAATATCTTTTAACATATTCAAGTTGTCATATGCCAAAATACTGATCTTTTACAAAGTGTTCCAGTTCAAATTAAACATTCGGAAATCTCGCAAACTTTTGATTTTAAAAAAACTATTAAATGCACAAATTTCCTCAATATTTGAATCACTGCAGAACGATCAATGTCAAATATCAAGAAAATTCTTCATAATGAACATTTTTCATAAATTACAGATCTAATGACAAAACGATTAATTCTATTTCATTGTTCTTATTTTCAATCGAATTATTTCCCCCAAAAATATTTCAAAAAATTAGCCAGTTCTTAAATTTCTGAATGAATTGTTTGAAATAAGTAACACTATGCCACCTTTCCCTATAAATATATCAAGTAAATACTTATCAAAGCTAAAAAACATCTCACAATTTATTTTTTAAGTACACAATGCCTCTATTTCATTTATCATTCGCAATATTCATTCATGAAAAAAACAAATAAATCATCTAGTTTAGAAAATTAGTTGAAGTCTTTACGATCGAACACAGAGAATTTATCTACACACTCGGAAATCCTGCACTCGACATTGTCATCGATAATTTGGAAAACGAAGAGGAGAGTTTAGATGCAAACTTTGACACCGTGCACCAGGAGATACGAACGTAAATCTAGAAATTCGACTCTACAACTTGGAGTTTACGAGCACTTGATATAAGCTCAAGCTATACCGAGTAACTGGAGAAGGAATAGTGAGTGTGAGAGGAGTGAAGTAGACAAGGATAATAAACGAAGAAGTGACGTGGATTCACGATTAGAGCTGTCCTCCCCTAACGCAACTTTGAGATTGTGAGCGTGAATTTTACAACGATGGATCACTATTCCTAACAACTGACTAACTTTTGTTGTATACCTGCAGCCGCACACACCACAATCATCACAATCTGAATTCCTATTCACCAATATCCTGACGTGATTGTTCCAACAATTGTCATCAAACTTTCACAAACAAAAAAAAAACCCATATCCTTTTTATCATCATTCAATTCTGTGTCTCCAATATTTTCCTCTTTTATTATCACAAGAATTACTGTCATCTCATAATGAAAAGGAAGAAACTATGATTGAAATCGCAGTGCTGATGACAACCGTAAAAAATAAAAAAAACAAATGACAAAATCTGAAATAACTGCAGAAAGAAAAAATCCAATAAGAGATTAGTTGTGTGTTTTCTTTTTCCATTGTTAAACCAAAAAAAAATAGCATAGCCCCAAAAAAAAAGAGGATGTCGACGTGTACCCCCTAGTGATTTGCCTCTGCTATTCGCCATAGCGTTGGGCTGATTTTGTCCAATCGAGTCTATTATCAAGGGCGAGATGAAAGCCAATTGAGGCGGGAGAGATTGCAAGTCGATAGCAGAAACTAATAGCTAGCAACGAGAACATCGAAAGCAGACGAAAACTCCGCCCTCTTTACTGCGTTCCCCCCTACTATCTATATATACATATACGTCCTATAAATGCTCCTCCTTTCTCATCCCTCTTCACTCTCGCTTCTCTCTATACCGATTTGAAGTTAATTCGGCCGTGCACAGGCGTCTATAACGGTGCTAATCGAGCCACGAGCTTTTAGTGTTGCGGATAGAAGAAGATGAGAGACAATAAAGTGAGCCAGGAAAAGCAAGAGAGAATTCATGCCCTATAGTCCATGTAGCACCGTTGTCTGATACTTGTACCTACTCTACTGGCTCACTGATGGTCCTCCGTGTATGTGTGCGTATGTATGTTTATATATATGTATACTAGTTGGAATGATAAAGACAGAGAAGAACCAACACACAACAAGAGAAGCAATGAGCTCGGGATAATTTCCGGTCCAACAGCGAGCAACGACGTGAGAGAGGAATATTGATCGCATAACGATCGTACCACCCTAACACCTGGATATTCTCTTCTGTTTTTGTCCAATTTTTTTATTTCCTTTTTTCCTTCGTGTTATTCCTTTCCTTCTCTATCTATATACACTTCTATACGAACTCTATGTTGAAACAAAAAAAGAGAAAAAATGTCATACTTTATTTTTTTCTATCTATTCATCTACTCTTCTTTCATTTTATCTCTTCTCATCGGATCTCTTGCGTGCTTTGAGGGATATTCTCATTTAGAGCTACCAGAAATAGATGATTTTTTTTTGCCTCATCTTTTTGGTGGAAGGGAAAAATGGGATGATTTTTTTGTCATATTTTCATTAGTATTTCAATTTAGTGCATGAGAAATGGAGTGGAAAAAATATCAATACTGTTGACTGATATAGAACATTGGTATTTACATTGGATGAAAAATGTATTTGGTTGCTATGGTTTCTGTCTGTGAGGAGCGAGTGAGAGGAATAATTTTCGATTGTTTTAGCAGGGGAGATTAATGTTAATATTTGAAAGAAGAAACGAATGAAAATTTATGGAAAAGAAAGTAGATTAGAGATGAAAAAGTAATTTCATTTGATCATCAATTATTTTTGTTTATCATCCAAATGTGTTGATGGATTTTTGTTTCTTCTAATATTTATATGACTTAAGTATTGTTAGGGATTAATTGATACACCAGTTAGGAAAAAATATATTTTGAAAAGTAAAAACGTGGAATTATTCATTTTGTTACTTTCAAATCATAGGAAAAGTTAAATACTTTTTTTCTATAACAAATGAGAGAAAATATCATCATTTATCTCTTCATTTTCTCATCAAATACATTCTCAGAGTACTGTCATATTCTCTCGCCTCTACTCTTTTATATATTTTCGAAATAAAAGAAAAAGGGTGAATGAACAAAAGAGAATACTTTCGCTGCGGAGTGACAGTAACGAGATCAAATGTACGTCCGGACACTTTTCATGACTGAAATAAGGCTTCAATTGGAGCACGCGCTCGTTTCGCTTCTGCTTTATTATATATGTATGCATCACCATCACTACGTCCAATATTATGCTCTTCTTCAAAACACGTTCGTCTCTCATTTCCCTTTTTCCATCTCACTATTTTTACTAACCTGTCTAACACCATTTTCTACCATCGTATATAGCTACTATGAAATATATATATAGCTTTATCCGCACATCTTTCTCTTTCGTCCGTCCAAGATAATCCTGTTACCACGGATACCTATCCCGTATATAGTTTCTCTTAATCCCAACGTTCTAAAAGCTTCACCAACTAATACTTGATCGTTCAACGAACTTTATATATCTATATTGCCTTGACATAAATTCAATGTATACTTTTTTATTTATCTAATTTTCATTCTTTTCACTGAGAAGATAAAAAAATTTATTTCAGTCGTTAGTGAATTTATTTGTTAAAACTTTGAGAGAAATCAATTCTTTCTTTTATTTCAAGTGGAAATAATTATTTCTAAAAATCATATCGATATCTGCATAATTAAATCTTTTCAGTATAATAATGAGTTGAAAGCTGGAAAAAAGTTGATGTTTATGGCGATTGATTTTACTGATGATGTTTTTTTGCTGTTTGAATATTTTTTCTTAGTGAGTTTAAGAACAGTTTCAATGAGATATTCAATCAATTAACTGCGATGAACATTACTTGAGAAGTAAGTTTTATCTTCTGATATTTAACTGAGATTGTTTAATTATCAAACGTCGATATTACATCAGTTGGAATAATGAAAGTTTTGATTGTGTTAATTCTCAAGTAATTGAAACAATTGGTAAAGTTATTTTGATTGAGATGTAGAGGCGACAAACACAAATGGGGCACAAGAAGTATTTGGATAAAATTCGGTTTGTGATGTTGTATGTGTATATAAGCATTGTGAGTATAGTTTAGCCCTTCACCCATTATTGCACTTGGGAGCTAAACAGTGAACTCGATTATCTGCGTTGTTTTATCAACAAAAGGACAGTGCACAAGTCCCATTGGGATGACGCTTTGCCATCGTCTTGGATTATTCAATGCTTTAATCACGACCATGGGACATTTGAGGACGACGAGACGTTAGAGCATCACGCAAAGTTCACCAATCCATTTCGTAGAGAATTTTTAAATTCTATTACGAATTAATGGAAATTGCTGTTCTTGGAGAATTATTATTCATTTATAACTTTTTTTTATTATCTTCACTTTCTATGGAGATGAAAAAAAATATATTGAAGTCGTAAATCTAAAAGTGCAAATTGAGGTAACTTTCAATGTCTCTTCTTCACAGCAAACTGAACATGTTTTCAAAAATGTAATTATATATTAATGAAATATTGTTTCACAGGAAAATTTATATTCATTGGTTACGTTTTTTTTGTCTTTCTCATTTTGCATTATAAAATTGAGATGAAAAAATGTCAGAAGTGAAATTTTGAAAGTGCAAATTGAACCAATTATTATTCTTTGCTTCTTTTTCTCTTTTTCAAATTTAACTGAAAATTTTTGCATTGTGTTATTATGTTTTGATAAAAACTATTTTTATAAAAAAGTTATTCAATCTAATTTGTTTGTTTTTTTATATCCAATCGTGTAATAATAAAACAATGATTAAAAATACAAACTTATCAATATAAATTGCGATTTCGTTCTCTATTGTGCAATGAAATAAAAAAAATATCAAAACCTCCAATTTAAAAGTGTGAACTGATTTAAATTTCGTTATGTTTTTTTTTTTTCTATTCTTTATATCGAACTGAAATTTCCCGGACACATTTTCAAGATAAACACATTAATTATCATATGAAACATCTGTTAGTCTGCAAACAAAACAAAATATGAATGTAAAATTGGAGGGTAAATGAATGTATCCACCCCATATCTCTCCAAATACCCCCTCTCTCTATACAACGATATTGCATCATCAGACACAATAGAATGTATAGACTATTGCGCATTGTTATATCCTGCCATGTTTTTCAAACAAATGTATATCCATGTTGATGCTGATACGTCTACATAGAGAGAACCACTGCAGTCACCACAGCGTCTCTTGAGGCAATATACGTGGCATTCCGTACAGACACAATCCTATTGGTGGAGGAGATACCGCACGAATTTAACCCCGGCAACTCCACCAATTTCATCGCGACAATGATGAGGCTCCAAATGCCAGAATAAACCTCGAGAGATGCTCTAGGGCATTGATGTATAGATGCGCATTCAAGCTCGCAGAATTTAACGAGGATTCCCTCACTCGACAATTCATTCCAATCGCAATTTCCATTTCAACAAAATTCATATCTTTTTTTATTTTATTTTTCCAAAGAATAATTACAAAATGAAATGCTCCGTTTTTTTTTTAATTCCAATTCACTTTATTTTTTACTGTATATTTATTATTTGAACAATTACATTGTGCAATAAAATTAATTATGGATTCTATTTTTCAATGGTATTTATCTACAATTCATTTCTTTAAATTTTATTTGCTGAATTCGCTTTATTTTCTTCATTCAATTTATTCCTGTCTCTTCTTTTTATACTCCTAGATATTAATTATGGTGAAATATCGCATAATTCATTTCATGTTGTTTTTCAATTATTCATTTATATTTATTTGAATTTAAATAGCAGAATAACATTTTTTTGTGATCTTTATTCATATAATTCCTTCATCGCAATGATAAACCGCAGGCAAATAATAAGTGGTTGAATTCTCATGTATATTTGCATGAATCGTTCTGATGATAAACGTTACAACACACAAATATTTCTCCATGCATATATATATATATTGTATTGGATGAATCGATTGTATATGGGTGCGCCAGCACCACACGTTTCACAAACACGCACATGATCGAGGTGTGCGCACGAGTGCCAAAGAGCAAATACGTGTTTCCGCGTGATGTGGCACGTATAACTCAAAGCCATGAGGAAAACAGAGAAACAGTGGGAGAGAATAGTACACAGTAGTATATGCAATCAATGATAGAAAATGGAAAGGATGAAAAGGGAAAACAAATATAAAAATAGTATTCACATATAGAGTTTGCTCTGAATTCATATTCATAAGAATTGATCAATAATATTATTTGTGTGTACACAATTTCATTTATTTATGTTCATTGTCTTTATATTTTCTTTTTTTTTTTATGTATGAAAAGAAAATGGAAGAATACGACAAAGTGTATATTGAAAAATTGAAAATGCCCAATCAATTGTGAAGAATTTTATTGTTTTTGAAACAATATATTCACATACAAAGCTATAGATTTTCGTGTATTCGCGACAGTGTCTATAAACGAAATGTCGACTATGTGACTGTAACACATATTCAAGTATCGATTCTGTTCGGCACGAGTGCCTACTGTTTTCTATAGACAAAGTAAAATATTCATTCAAATGACAACATAAAAGAATAGCATTTACCAATCTTCTAAATGTGACAGGGATGACTAAAGAAGTAGAAGAAAGAAAAAAAAAATACAAAAAACAAAGACGAGTTATGGGTGATGGAGACGGTAAAAGAGTGGATGAGATGGCAGTGAAAAAAATATTTAAATTACTTTATTTGAGAAGAAATATTGAAATACTTTTATGAAGTTGGTGAAAAAAAAAATGTGATAAAAAATAAAAAAAGGGGAGGAAGAATATTCGATTCGTTTCGTTGGGGATAGTCGGGGGAAAATGCGATTTCATATGACTGGGGTAGAAAGATTTTTTGAAAATGTTATAAAAAAATATTTTAAATGGTATTTCAATATTATGAAATAATGAAATATTGATATGAATAATTAAATTATAGAGATATTAATACTTCTCATTTTCATGTCAACTTTGTCAATATTATCTTGGGGAACTGAATTTATATCAAAGATATTCAAAACGTGTTGAGACTGTCGATGAATGGAAAAATAATATACAAAGTACTTGGGGTTACAATCAAAATTGATATATCTCTGTAAATTTCAATGAAGGTATTTCAGTTATGTAAATGTATTATCCAGTGAGTAATCACAGTCTGTGTATAGTCAGACACAGAGTTATAAAATAAACACTTGCAAGTAGAGATTGTAACAACATTGAATAATAATATATCGTATTCTAAATTTTGTCCGAATCATCTGAGTAAAGTAAATACATCTGAATATTAACTAGCAAGTGATTACAGTCCCATCACGGTCAGACAGATAGTAAGAAAATGGGTATGGTAATGTTGTTATATATGTGACAAGTACAGAGAGAGTATGTAGAGAAATCCTACACTGCAACCACCAGAGTATCCGTCTGTTGGGTCTGCAAGTCACATTAATATTCTACGATGCTCTCGATCCCCGGAAGGTATCCCGACGCGTGATACTCGCCCCGAGTCTCCATTTCCTCCCTCAAATCCCCCAAAATTTCTCTACCGACATACTCGCGGATACTCTACCACCATCGTCCTATTTTACCCTTCTGCACTTCATCGCAACCCCTCATCCTCGTCAACCAGTTTTGGGTGGCCGTTTTCAACCGCGTAATCGCCCTCCGTTTTGCATTCTCTACATAATCCACCCTTACCATGACAAGAGTAGTCGTGAATCCTTCGAGAATAAAATTTGTATGACATTATATAACACACAAAGACGAGTGTCACTTTGACAATGGAAATCGTGTCGTCTTAGAGAATAAAAAATATATAACGAAAGGAGAAGAAGATGAAGGAAATTGAGTGAATCGAGAATAGGAATACGAGATGAAAAGAATGTAGACATAGAGCAAGTGATTTGATTACTGTTCTGCTTGAAATTGGAAGAAGAAAGTGAACTTGTAATTTTTTTGTTACACATCTTTTTTTTTATTTGATTGTTTTGGTTTAAAAATAATTCTCATGGGATAGTTCACTTTTTTTTTATTGATGTATATATCAAGATGTGCATACTTTATTCATTCAGTGGCGTTTTTTTTCTGCTTCTTCTTCTTTTTATTATTCTTTTATTACTCTTAAATATGAAAGACGATTTCTTCGTTTGAACTTACAAATGAAAGCTGTTTTAGCTGCCGGAAATATAATCCAATTCACCCATTTATTTATTTTTCAATTTTCCAAGCCAAGTCTTGCAGGAACGCGCATATAAACCCCATTTTATCTCTTTCGTTCCCAACTATTTTGCCATTTGTGCAATTTCCAGCGCTCGCGAAAAGTTGTTTGCGATCTCCCTGCAGGCTTTCAGGTTTTCAAATTATTTATATATATATATATGAAGAACAAAATTTTATTTATTCATTATTCATTTTTATTTGTATATATTTTTGCATTTTATTTTTTTCAACTAACAAATTTTTATCGCTTCCGTTTTTATTTCCCACCTTTTACCTCACACTTGAATCGTTAAATTTCACATTTGGTAAGGAGAAAAATTAATGAACAGTCATAGTGTAATCCATGTATAATAAAGTGAATAAAAATACGACCATTTGAAGACAATGAGAGTTTCTGGAATTTTTTTTTTGTTGTTTCATATTATTTTTAATCCCCCTTGTGTTTCATATTTTCCTTTCTTTCATTCGTTTTTTTTTCTTCCTCTTTCCAAATATTCTTCCACCCTTAGAATATATACAGCGTTGATGTTTCTCATTTCTCTGGTTCTGAGAAAATCGGCTTTGCCTTGGCGACACACCGGAACCTAAGGCTCTTCGACGCTGCTATTTCACGTATATTTTGTGCACCAGGTGGCACCGCACGGATGCGGATAAAACAATTTGCCATAAATTTTCACCAAGTGCCAGAGAGTAGTGTGAGAATACCAACCTTTCACAATACTCGATAGTTCTATATACTTTTGTTTGTATATAAATTTATATATATATTATCGAGAATTTATCAAATATGTTTTCGCATTGTTTGAAGGAAAAAACAAAAAAAAATGCATATTTGGATAAATTTACAATATTGGGATGTCACTGAAGAAATGAAGGAATCTCAAATGCAGTAGACGATGTTTGAATATATCAAGTTCATCGAGTTTTTGTACCTATTTATTTTTTTTTCTTTCTAAATATTCGATGACTTTGACTGAGGAATTTTAACGAATATTTGAATGACAGAGGAATTTTTTATTCATCTATTGAAAATGAATTCAACTTTAATCAGGAAAGCTGTAATAAAACAACGAATTTATTTGATGGCTATAGTTCATATTGAGTGCAATTCAGAAGCGTATTCAATTGAAATATTGAACGTGAAATACTGAATGGTCATTTATGGGGGGGATAACGTTCGTCACATATTAATGTTGTAGAAAAAAAAAAAAAATTAGAATGAGTTTTGAATTGGAGTAGAAGTTTAATGTGAAAAATATTCTTCAACTTCATTTGAAGCTTTAAAATAAAATACAAAAATAATTTTTCATCATTTATCTTTGTTACCTGTTCAAATTCTCAATAGCGGAACTCCTCTTATTTTCTTTTATTTGCTCTCGCATGAATTTATAATAAAGAAAAAAAATGATGATGGAAAAATATTGAGAGATTTTAGTCATTTCTTTTGAATGTTTTCTTTCTATTTATTCGATGCGAATTCAATACACAAATTTCTATACTGAAATTCAACGTTTATGGTAAAATAGACTGCAAAAATGCACTTGGCCCACTCACTGTAGAAACCATAGCAGAAAAGCTACTGAAGGACAATAAATAGTGGTTTTATAGTTATTAACCAAGCACTCTCTAGTCAATAGTTGAGTGAAGAGTAAAAGAGATTAAAAAAAAGAATGGGAGAAGAGAGAGAATGTAAACGAACGTGATAGAGCAAGAGCGATAGAATAGAGGGTGGTAAAAATGGGGAAGTGGAGGACGGGGAGAGAAAAAAAAAGGGAGATTTATAAAACAAGATGAGGGCAAGGGTGTAAGAGACGACATATTGCCTCGCGCAGTGAATGTATTATGCATGAGAAGACGAGACCTCCGTTAGGAGGTCTATTAATTCGAAAAATTGTTCCTTTGCCGATGCCGACAGTTGAAGAGAATTTTTCAACGCTGAATGCACGCCCCTGCTAATGTTCAATTGAATATTTTTATTTTTTATTTATTTGTTTTATCTTCTATAATATACGAAATTCAAACATTTTATCTTCATATATTTCTAACTTTTTTTTTCCCTTTACCACCCTATTTATAAAATTTTATTTCACATGGGGTAACTTTTACGCTGCGCACACATTCATTACTAATTTCGATTAAATTAGTACAGAATATTCTTTATCGTTTGCAAGATCAAAGAGTTTTTCTTTTCATCTACCAAACTGTTTACATGAAAGGATCATGAGAATATTTTTTTTTCTACATTTCACTCAATGAATCTGGCAGTGTTTGTTAATTGGTAGAATCAAAAATTAAAGAATCATCTCCTCTATTCAATTTCCCTTTTAGAATTGTTTATCGTTTTGTAAAGAAATTGACATTCGAATGTACTTAAAAATTTTTTGAATCTAACAATTGCCGATAATAATTATCTCCATGAGATGTGGAGCAGTTGAAAATTCATATGCAAAATGTTTATATTCATGACAATTTTTCCTCATCACTTTCAGTTATTTATTTTTATTCATATCATATAAAAATATGTTCACGTCTTCACAGAAAGAAATTCATCCAAATGCATAAATTTATTCTATTCAATTCCGCTAGCTCCAACGGAAAAATTCATTTTCCTCTTCACGAAGAATGCAATTTCAATAAAATAACAGAAATCCATCAGTTCTGTAGCAGTCTATGGAAATTATACACTCATAAAATTCTATCGGAAGAAAAAAATGAGGCGGAAATGAGAGTGACAAAAAAAACATCTCTTTTCGCTCATCGAATTCTACTATCGAAGACAAATAAATTTCAACTTTGTTCCATTATATTATTATTGAAAGAATTCTATATAAATTCACTGTTGAATGGAGATTGGTTATTTAACCTGACACCATAAACATATTTCTGAATAATAAGAAACAACGATACAAATAAATAAATGGATATACGATGATCACAAAATATGCAGCCAGAATTTCAACCAAGATTTGATGTAAAACCGATAATGGCTTTCTCTCTGATATCTCCCAGCCTGATCGCATCTTTGATGCTCATATGTGATTCTTCTTGAGAACTCACTATATATCAACTTTTTATGTATTCAACGACATATTGCTAGCATTACTTCTGACCTATTTTTCAATATTACTCATATCATCATCGTTATTTGAATAAATGAATTGGAATTAAATATATTTCATCAATTTTCACAACACTTTTGACAAAATATTTTCGAATTCAAAATTACTCATTTATTATTTTGAAACCTGATATTAATCAAACTAATGACGAAGTAAATTATCAAGGGTTAGATAAAAAGAATCAAAATCAATTTAATTAAGACTGCTCACAAATTTTGTCATCTACATTAATTAAGTCAAGAAATTTTTATTTGAACATGAAAAATAAAAAAAGAGTGAACGTTAGGGTAGCTCATGTAGGATCCTCCTCTATTTTCCAAAAGGAAATTCATTTATTGAACTATTTTTCCATTTATTTATGACTAATCCTGCACAGGCAGTTAAAAAAAATTCCAAAATTGTGACCCAAAACTACGTCGAGCTAAATTCACTCTCATCTCTTATACATCATCGCATGAGAACAAAAGATACTCTCGAGGCTTAATCTTCATATTTTCATAACTAACGAACTTGAGATTTATGATGAAAACCGTCCATTGTATTCCGGAAATGGTCAAAAAATAAAGATAAAAAAATTAAAACCACCTCATTGACCATTCAAGGTAAATAACAAAAAGTGATGATTAAACAAAATAAATTACACATTCACAGCACACATCAATGTTTAATCCATAATGCCATCATTTAATAAACATGAAATTCAAAACTTTCCAAACTTCACTTTTAAACCTCATAAATATAATCCAGTTGCGTAAAAATTGAATAACAAAGTATTAAAAACCAAAACCGAATAAAGTTTCACAGCAACAAAATTATCTCCACAAATTTCAACTGTTAATAATTCAACTGTCTCTATCCATTCATTTTATTATTCTTTTTTTTTTATCTTTTACTTTCTTATTCTTTATTTCGTAACATCAAATCATTATTCAAGTGCTTATAAATATATATTTCATTGTATATGTGATACATTTGAAATGCAATATCGTATGTCTCTTCGGTGCGAATTCCCTAGTGGATACTTGCTCTTCCTCACTCTCATATTCTACCTTTGCATTGCAATCCTTATACGCGCATGAAAGTCGTCGCGGTTAACGCCACAGACGCATCGAGTTCATACGGGTATGTGTTTGCGGCTCGCCAGGGGGATTGTGCTACGGGTAGTAAGAGGTTGAAGCGCAACACCGCATGAGCACATAGTAGAGTTATACCCGTATCCCTCCATTTCTCCGCAATTGCTATTATGCATAGGTATAATATACATATATATATACTTTAAGCTAACATAATTTATAGATGGACCAGGATTTAGAGGTGACGTTGTGGAGACTATGAGAAGACAAGAAATGTGCATGGAGCAATGGATCTTGAGCAATGAAAAATATTTACGTTGATCTACTTGATAAACGTCTTTAAGTCCTTGAAGCGAAAATTTTTATTCTATTTCTAAATTTAATGTGGAATAATTCAACTGTTGGATGATTAATCGAAATATTAATTAAACGACGTGATTGAAATTGTTGGTAAAGTAGAATTCAATATCTATTTTGAACTGGTAGGTAGTGACTTACTATGTGACAATTGAAACTCTTGTGGACACGGATGATTCAATAGTTTATAGTTTGATAATTGTAGAAATATTGTCTTTGTAGAGATTTAATTTGAAAAAAAGTTAAGTTAAATTACATATTTTCGTGTTGGTATTATCAACCGAGAATGTCACATTAAAAAAAAATATGTTTTTCATATAATGTGACAGATATCAGTACATGATTATCAGTTACTAAAAAATTCATAAAATAGTGTTAAATACCTTGCTGAAGTGTTAATAAACATTAAATTATTAATTATCACTAATGATAATTATATCTTGGCAAAATTAACTTCACGACATTTTAAAATCCATAAAGGTGATAAATTGTGCAAAAACTTACTGGTATTATGTAAATATTTTTTTACTAGTAATAACAAGTGATAATAAGACTTTAAATGTAATTTTCTTGTTCATTCATAAATAATAACAATTCAGAGTGACCATTCACATTTTGAATAGATAATTATCAAACATTCGTGTATGATTTTTATTTGTGAATAATTCAGCACTTATTTATTTTCAAGTTTTACAGAATCATAAATTACTTTGACACTTTTCTGAAAAAAGAAAACACCAAGAAATAAACCAATGACGGTGAAAAATTGCCCAAAATGAAAAAAGAGGCCGTGTTTAGTGTGTGAGTGGGTAAAGTGAGAGGTTGAAAAAGATGAGAGTATGGTAATATGTTAATAATTCTTATCAAGCGACCTCACGATAGTCGCAAACGTAGTGGCGGCTGTATATTTTTCCAAGAGACACCATAATATTGCAGTATACTATATATATACACTGACTGGCTCAATGTGTACAATATGCAAGAGTTTATGTACGAGTAATATTTCTTCCAAGACGGGACATCCGGGTGTATGTCCTCTGTGTATGTCTACGTGCTGATACACCTATCCCCCGGAAGACGCTTTCGCGTATACAGTTTGACGGAAATGCTCTGATACGCCCAGTATTATACTCATATGCTCCCTGCCTAACATAACAATGCTCTGATACCCGAAGGAATTTATCAAGAATGATAAAATACAATTTGAAAGAAAAAAAAAACTGCATTGAATTATTGTGATTTTTGTTCACTTTGTGAATATTAAAATTATGTTTGAAGTTATGATTTAAAAAAATATATTCAGTTCTACCAATATTCTAATACAAATATAAACAAGTTATTTATTTATCCATTTATATTTAGATTATTGTTATGAAGGTATATCAATGACGTAACTGAAGCTATTCAAATTTTAATGTATTTTGGCCGGAAATAGTTATAAATTTTAATTAAATACAGAATTACATCCACAAAGAGTTATGCACCAATTATAATAATGGTATTTATATAATAATTTTGCTTCATGTTGTTTATTTATTGGATATACATGTTTGTGTAAAGCACAATGCATATTTGTGAGCAATAAAATTCATGATTTATTATAATAAAAAAAAATGAATCATTTCATACATACCAAAGCAAAATATATTAAATTGATTATAATAACATCAAATGATTCTTTTAATTAATTAATGGCAGTATATCCATCAGTCGAATATGTTTATGGAAGGATTCACCAAAATTGTTGAAACAAAATTAAATATAAAATGAATATTTAACAAACAACAAAGCGATGCTTCTACCAGAACACAAATTAATTAATTTAAATTTATGATTAATAAACTTAAAGATTCAGTTAAACATTAAAATCAAAATACTGAACAATTGTAATATTCACAATGAAAAATATAAATTGAATGATACACTACCAAAGTTTTCCACTCTGCGTATATTAATTTTACTTCTCAATTTGCTTGGAGTTTTTTAACTCAAACATTTAAAATCAAATCATTTCATAAAAATTTTCTACCAGAATAAATACATCTTAATGAAGGTAACGATGCACATACTACACACACACACCAATGGTGTTATTCAAATCTACATAAACGTGAGTGTGATCTGTGAACGCGAAAGGGTGAAAATGAGAAGCGTCAGAGCGTGTATGCATATACCAAAGACGAAAGGGTGTATGAGACACTTATTATTACATCGTGTGACGTGTATCACAGTAGGCAACTCATGTACACGTACATCTGCTTGCTTCTTCATTCTCTATCACTCTCTCACTCTTACTCACACTATTCACTCTGACACTACTGCATTCTCTTGACTTATTATATATATACCATGTTGCTCTGGATCGTACGAGAACCCCAGGCGTAAACTTCTGTATGGAGCAACATCGCGGCGTGCTTTGCGCTTACGAACTTTTTAGATAATTAAGTGCGTCACAACTTGGTTATAAGATACGTAATTGTGTTTTATATTTATAATGAAGAAACCTGGGGTGAATGTTGTGACATATTTACCAGATCACAGCTGAGGATGCACCGCGATTTGAAACTTGATATTTTTTTTACGTTTTGAATTTGAACAAACAAAATAATTTGATTGATATTTTGATGTAGTGAGAAAAATTGGGTGGTTGATTGTGATGGTGTACCATCACTTTTCCAAATTGGGGATTCAATTGGACAAATATTTCGAAATTATTTATGATTAATCATCATTTAGGGATGTTGACAATTATTTTAAAGTGGTGATAGTGCAAGAATATAGAGAGCATGAATAACAATGATATGACAGTAAATAGAGAATGAATTTCAATTCAGTAATCCAAACTGGAAAATTATTCAATTATATTGTCGTTTGTTTTATTGATTATTGTTGATGTCTGAAAATTTTAGTAAATAATAATATTGATTTTTATTAGAATTTTTCAGATTTTTGCTAATTAATCTTGAGGTTGAATTCGCTTTATTTTCGAATAGCCTTTGAATTACTTCACTGTGCCGACTAATGGGCAGATGAAAAGAAAAAAAAAACGCCAGATAGAAATTGATTGAAGAGAAAGAGAAAAAAAGAACAAATGAGAAAATGCAAAAGCTTTTAATAATATTCTTCCATAATATTACCAATGTCTGTAAAATTCCAATCACTTACAATCACTCAAATGGTTGATAGGGTTTGCCAATTTTTTTATGCTCAAATTCCCAATCGTTTTAGTTATCTCCTGTTATTTTTCCATAAATCAATAACAAATATTTTAAACAAACACCAGAATTAAAACTTAATGAAATCCTCCATTTTCATTAATACTCAAAACCCAATTTTCAATTGCATCTTACAAATTAATAACGTTAATAATCACTGCAAAATTTATTGAATATTTCAAATATAATTTAATTTGAAAATCAATCAGTAGCACATCTAGCATCAATTTCTATTTACTTTCGAAAAAAAATTCTATTATTTTTTTTTTATAATAAAAACGAACTATAAAAAACTCCAGAAAAAAATCCTGTTCAATTCTGAACATTTTCATTTAGAATTTATATAAAACAGAATGTTACTGTGAGAGTAAAAAATAAAATATGTCGAGTAAGTACACAGTGTAGAGTTGACAATAAGGTGCTGAGTACACGAGTTATTGTTAGAGCAAAATATGATATGACGATTATAGTACACTACCATTGGGATTATACCTGGATCAATAGTGGGATTACTTGTGTATATGCGAGCGCTTGCTTCAACTTTCCAATCAATGATCGAGATTAAATTGAGATCATCAGAATATATATGTTCATATATGGATGCACAATACGTATGTTATATATACGCATTGAATTTTGTACACTGCATGTTTTCCCAACGTGTTTCAATCGATATTGCTGAGCATAGAATATACTGCAATAATATTCTTGTGCTTCATAAATAAAGCACAATAATTGTTTATCGATCACTAAATACTGAAGATGTTAAATGGCAAACGGAATAGAATCTATTTTGCTATACTCTATTGCACAAAAGAGAAAATTAACTAAAGAGAAATTAGCGATTAACAATAACCCAAATCACTACTTAATCACATACATCGTAAGGAATATTTATTTGTTATTGGTTAATTATGACCAAGATGTTATTTGAAGCACTTGGAACAGGAATTGAGAGTAAATGTCATTTTATACTTGTGATTTCAAGCGATTTGTGTGCTCAAAGTAAATTGAGCAATTGTTTCCTCAAAATTTGCATTAATGTTCATGTTCACAAAATATCCAATTCAATATTTGCTAGTTCTTTAGTATTCATAAATTTAATTAATAATTTAATTAAAAATACATGCGGGCTATTTTTGTGATGTTTAACATACGTTAAATTAAAAAAAATATATTTCGCTTTCTTATCACACTGATTATCATTCAAGTTATTTTCTGCGAGAATTTCTTGTTTTTAATCCCATCATTATCATGCGAAATAAATTCACATCATTTTCTTTTCTCTAAATTTATCTCTAATTGAGATTCCATTGCAATCACTGTACCAAGCATACAATTTCATTCATTAATTGTCTTAATTTCTTTTTTTTCCAGTGAATAGAACGTTCAAATAATTTGAAATGATTTTAAAAAAGTGTATAGAAATATGAAGAATCAACATAGATATATAAACTATCTCTCATTCGTCCATTGGAAACAATTGTAATGGGTGCTCTCATTAAAAATAATGAGATCCAACTTCCACATATATGTTATAAAAATGTTCATTTCCAACCAGGAAAATAAAATGTGATTTTTTTTTTCATAGTCTAGGACTCTCCAGAGGCATTATCCAATTGAAGTGATTTTAAATATGTAATGATGCTACAAAAACAATCACATTCAATTGAATTGAAACGTTAAATCAATTGGTAGAAAAATAAAATAGAAAATATCAAACAGCACAAACTAATCAGTGCTACGATACATGAAGTTCAAAGTGATCTCATATATCCCCTCTCACATCACTCTCGGACCCATTCATCCTTCCCCACTCTCTTCTCTCTGTGTGGGACAAATTGGACAAATTGCGTGTATCGTAGCGACAATTAGCTAATGCATCGGGGCATGCGAAGGTTGCCGCACAGTGATGCCTATTTTACGAGCCACCTTCGTTCACGTATGGCTTTCTCTCAATTCTCTTCGAACATTTTGGAGTGCACCCTGCTGTTGTCGTCTGGTATAGTGACGTATATATTGTTAGAGAAAACCTTTCTACTATTTCCACACTTTGTAAATATATAGATATATATTATTCTTTTTTCAATAATTGTAGACCATGAAGAACAATTTTACGATCGCATTTGTACATTTTAACATTTATTTAATTATATGAATAGCGATACCATTGATTGTATGGATAGATTGTTTTAAAAGTTGCAAAAAGATTTTCGGAGAGTTTCAATAGTTAAATCGACTGGAAATTTATTAACAAAAATGCAGGATTTATTTATTTCTATCAGCTTCATATTTATATTTCCTTTCGAATTTTTTCCTTAGCCATTGTAAAATAATAATTAAATATTCATGAATTTATGTAGTGAGGATTATGTTGATGAATCCTTTTCAATATTGACGTATAGTTATTAAAGTTATTTTGTAGAATGTCATATTAAAGTTCTAATTGAATATGAAAGGACAACAACAATAACGTAGTGGAATGGAATTGTTGTTTCTAGAACTTTTCATATGTTACTAAGCGTGTTATCTCCTTTCTGAAACATTATGGCCACTTTTCGACACACTTTTGCAACACATTCAAATTCATAGTGTTCACATGAATTTAAATAAGTTGAAGTTGGTCAAAGATTTGTCTATCAATAGAGCAAATAGATGAAAGTCCAGAAATAGGACAAGAACTTCAATATCAAGTTGCAATCGATGGTTGAACAATCTTTGTAATGTAAACCAGGAAGTTGAATATTGGATAATTTTTCAACAATGTTGAAATTCATCATTGGAAATACATTTGGAAGACAATCCAGTTTTAAAAGAATGAAGAATTATGGCAAAATTAGTTCATTCGTTATTTATTTACGTATTGTTTACTTCTATGGCCATGAAAGAATTTTATTGGGGAGTTTTTTTTTGTATTGTTTAGATGAGTCAATAAATAAATTGATAGGGTCGATGAATGAGAATGTCTACAAATTTCTTGAGAAACCACAGTGTAATGCATATTCACCAATCGCTTCATCGCGTGCTTGAAACAGTCCTATATAAAAGTGTTGATGGTATGGGACAAAGACTTGTCTCGTCACGCGACTCATTGTTACATTTCTTTTTTTTTTTCACTCATTTCTTTCTTGCTTTATTTTTCTTTTTCGTTCGTATTTTCACATTTGCATTCGTGAGTGTGGTCAGGGTCGCGTGGCCGTGGTAATGTATGGGTGCAGTAGTGGAAAAAGTGGAACTTCAAAAGCGACAATATGCTTTGTGCACTGTGAAATATCTCCAATATTTTTTTCTATTTATATTTACTACACCGGGGAAACATTTTTCTGCTTATTTTATTCAATGGAAATTCATTGAGTATGTCAACATTCATTGAATGAGTTATTAATTCTGAAGAATTGAAAATAAAACGAATATATTTTAGACTGTTGTAATGTTTAAATAAATTGAAGAAACAAGTCTATGATTTGGTTAAATATAGAGACGAAATTTTACTGGATTTAATGGAAAAATTGGAAGTTAATTTACTGTTTAAATACGTGGGCGAATAAGTGGGATGAGAAATCGATAAATCGAATATGAAAATAGAACAAAAATGATGACAGAACGCAGTATTGAATGTGCTAAGTGAATGAAATAATTGCAATCGATAACGAGTGGGTAAAAAATTCTTTCACACCTACAGATAAATACTCAGAAGAGTAATTTTTAAATGAAAAAAATTCAAATATTTCTGTTTCCACATTTGCGCCTGGGAAAAATTAATAGTTCAACATTATAAAGATCAACGTTCGAAACACAAATTGTATAAATAACTTCAGACCCTTAGCAGGAGGAAAGAAAAATTATAAACATTAATTACTCATATTAATTCTTTTTAATTTTGCTGTTACTGATCATGCAAACGTTGATAAAGTTTTATTATTTTAAAAATACTATGAAATCATTCATATTCCACTGTAACTATTTCAATTATCCACAATTCTAACGGTCACTAAAAAAACAATCAGACAGTTAAATAATTACACTTACGATTAGTCCCGTGTAGTACCATCGTGCTATTACGATGTTTCAAACTGTCGAAATTCGTCGCGCGTCACCAGAAAAAAAAGAAAAAATCACGGAACACGTAATGCCAATTAATATTCCTGCTCTGTCAAAAATAATATCCCACCGTTTCTCAATAGACTGTTTCTAATAATGAAACCCCAAATAAAAATTAACTCATCGTCACAATCTGCATTACCCCTAGTAAACTATTTTCTCCTTCAAAGATATTAATCTAAACCGCCACCGTTATCCATTCTATTCTAACTTGTATGATTCAAAAATTCCCCTTCAATATCTTCATTAATGTTCATCAATGACACCGTTACGTAAGCACGTTGAAAAAAATTCAAATCTCTTCCAAAATCCCGCACACAATTCAAACTTATTCAAACATAATTTTATCTCTACTTTCCTAACAAACTAACTCAAGATAAAAAAACTATATCCACATTTTTATACATATTTATTCATAAAACAAGAACAATTATAAATTATAAATAAATACATAAAACGCAAATAATTTCACACGAGATTTTGCTTTGCGCCAATTTGCGCAATACCGCTCTTCTGAATAAGAAACCCAATGTGAGAGGGATATAGAGTATAAGTACGTGAGTCGCTCGTTCTCCGCAAGAAAAACGGACCAATAAAACCCCGGAGACGTTCGGGCGTCGCGGGCGTCGCAGTGACTGGCGAGCGGGCTACATCGGCGCCCTCTTCCTACCCTTCTCCATACCACCCTAACTCAACTCTCAACACTCAAGCACAAATATATACATACACACACACAAGCGCACACACACAGAGTTAGAGAGAAGAGAATTCTCTGCCTTGCTCGTATACATCGACGCTACTCTGTGCCAGTCAGTTTTCTCTGTCAGTCGCGCATCCAACACTACCAACCCCGGCATGCCTCATCGCTCGTTTTCCTCATCTTCGTATACCACTCTTCCTCTCCTTGGCTTCATCCCTTGCACTTTGACGTACCCACTATTGGCCACCTCTTCCACCCATCATGCATTCTCCATCTTTATTCTTCTCCTATCCGTTTATAGATTATATACCTGTCTAAACCTGTATGTATACCATCTTTCTCGCTCTATCGTGTGTATGTCAGTTGGTGTCGTGGCAGTTCTAACCATCCCCTCGCGAGATGGGGTGGCACACAACCCACGTGATATTACCATCAACCAATCCGCGTTGAGACTACGTCATGCAGGGGTTCTCAATTTTTGTAGCACTAATAGCAGTGTGTGTGTATGTATATGGTTGTATGGAATGCAGGAGAATTGCTGACGGGGCTGTAGATGCCACGCCAATGAGAGGGATGACATGTATGATGTATCTGATGCATGTATAGGTTGGAGTATGAGGTATATGTATATCGTATAGAGCTGAGAAATGGTTGGAGGGATTGCAGAGGGGATGTTTTGAGGCCATTGACTGTGACAGCCGTGATGCATATGTCGATCGTCGTCTATAGGGTTGAATCACATTTTTTTAGTGAATATTATACTGGAGAAAGGCGAAAAGATTTGTGTGACAAAATGATTTCACAGAATTTTTCATTCTTTTTGATGGGTGAATAATTTTATAGACAAGTGGTGAATGGAATGAGTTTGCTTTTATGTTTTTTTAATAAATATTTTCATGTATTTGTTCATTCGCTGTGTACACACTCTGGTACTTATATAGGGATGATGTTTACTTTATATTTTGGTCAGTTTTATTTATCTTTTTTCATGCTGCTGATTTTTTTTTGTGTTATTTGCACGTATGGAATGATGTTTGTTTATGTTTGTTCATTATCGAAAATTTCGTTCAATGTTTTTGTTGATACAGCGATATTTAATAGGTTTATCAATTTATTTTGTGTACTTTTTTCTTTAATGTAAATGTTCGTAGTGATTAATTTTGAATGTTCATTTCCTTTCTCTCGTTTTGGACAAATAGTTATCGAATTTTTTTATTTTCTTAATGTGTGTAGATTTATCAGATTTCAAGGATAAAATATTTTGATATTGATATGATAAATTTGTGTAATTTTTGACAATTTCATTTATTTTGATTTATATATAAATTTAAGGCACATTATGAGCAACTTGATGTCACGTAAGAAAGAATGATTATTTGTACATTTTGTTGTGGATGCTTGAAATATGAAATGATGTGATATATATATACATATATGAGATGCTGGTGATTTATGACTGAGCAGTAAATAATGGGATGTGGTTGAAAGGTATAAGTGGAGAAAGAACGAAAAAATAATTATTCTTTGAATCCCTCAAATTTTTCTATGCATTTTTATGATCCTTCTCGGTGCAAAAAGTAATTGTCTTTTTTTTTTACTTTTATTTTTCTTCACAAATAATAAGGGGATATATCAGGATATTCTCAAGTCTTAGAAGACATATTGGAATATATTTCTGTAGATTTTTGACAGAGAAAAAAATGATGTGGGAAATTTTTGATTTCTGTCTTAAGAATTTTATTATTGGATTTATTAAATTTTTTTTCTGTACTGTTCTTAATGCAATAATTAGTTTTTATATTCCATTTATTAATTTCTTCATAATTTTTCACGATGTTAAAGAAATGATTGGATAATAATTTTTTATTGAAGATCATAATCTCTGTGTTCAAATTTTCTTACAAATTTACAGTGATTATGAACGTAAAATTATTAATTCGGCACTTACTTCATATCAAGAAAATATTAAGAATTTTTCTCCAGTGTTACACCAGAAGAATTCTACGGAATCTTGAGAGATAAAAAAGAAGAATTCAGAGATCGTTTGGAAAAAAAGCGAAGAAATACCCTCAAAAACATTTTTGAAATATCTGTCGAATATATTAAAATCGTTGCCATAAAACGAATAGTATTGAATTTTTTTATGTCACTTCATTTTTGTAATGATTCTTGTCAGAAAAATTCACCAATTTCCAGTACCTATCACTAAAACCATTACCCAAAAATTATCAGTTTGAATTTATCAAATAAATCCTCAACAAATAAATTAAACATTCCAATGCTTTACGTCACCAATATTTCTTTAAACATAACAAATCCCGACCAACTTTGCATTAATTTTACCAAGCAAATGTGAAAAAAGACTTCCTTAACATTATTTTAACCTTAAAATTGAAGAAAAAAAATAAAACTCATAATTTTTCTGATGCGTCTGATAATTATCTGTCACATTCTCATCCCATTCCCAATTTATCATTTTCTCCATAAAAATATTTCTCAACAAAGAAACAATTCTTGATCGACAAATAAACAAAACTGAAACGATGCAAAAATAAAAACTAATACAAACATCTAGAACACACACACATAGAAGCTATAGATGAGATACGGGAAATGAAATTCTTCAGCACATAACACAACAACTGTATCTGTATAATGTCCACATAGATAAAAACGGCAACGTATGTATACACAGTTGAGCGTAAAATTCAAATTCTTCAAATAAAAGTATCACACACACCTTGTCAGATGTGCATCAAAAAGAAAAAAAAATCCCTCAAACACACAAAACATCACTTTACATTCACAATCAAATCCCATTTCAACATTTTTGTTTAGTTAAACACATCTCAATAAATTTAAAGTCCTCAAATAATTCACATTCACACCAAAAAAATAAACAATAAATTGCAAAACCGATGTTTGTTCCACTAACTCGCAACTATTTTTGCAAGTAGTGTTACAACTGACGTGTGCTCGTGACCCTGGACCGAACGGTGAACAATATCAGTG
This sequence comes from Meteorus cinctellus, assembly GCA_030523045.1. Taxonomy (NCBI): domain Eukaryota; kingdom Metazoa; phylum Arthropoda; class Insecta; order Hymenoptera; family Braconidae; genus Meteorus; species Meteorus cinctellus. The sequence goes on from JAPYZF010000155.1 coordinate 144,086, forward strand.
GCACACGTGTGCAAGAATATAAAAACAACACATACACAAGAGATAAAATGTAATACCATGTGATAGCGGTGTTCCAAAAAAACATACATATACCAAATGAAATATCAGATAAACAAAAAAGATAAAAAACAATATCAATAAAAAGATTTTTATTGAAAATATATTCTTATTCAACGAATTGTCTTGCGTGGGTGTGGTTATGTCTGACATCCAAGATTAAATTATTCACGATGGTTGTATGAAAGGAAAAAGAGAAAAAGACAAGTGAGATAGTGGAAGCCACGTGGCTTTAGGCGCTTACTCTAAAGGCATTGAGAGCAACGAAACAAATAAAAGTATATATACATATACATATTTGTATGTATAATCGTAGAGATGATTCCTCGCCCCTTTGTCGGTTGGAATTTGTAGAAGGGCCAAAAGAAAACGCTACACCATCACACAAGCCTGAAGTAAGAAGGGAAGAGAGTCACGAGATGAAAAAAAAAAAAGAAAAAAAAATAGGTATGTATAAAGAGGAAGACAAAAGTAGGGGATTGAGGGTGACCTGACAACTGAGTTCCTCCTCACAGTGTGTATTATCATCCTCTGTGGCAAGTGCTCGTGTCATCGATCGGTGTCTCTATTAATAAAGATTTAATTTTTATTTAACTTTTTTTCCTTTTCATATCGTTGGTATGACTTTTTTTCTTCATCTACTATTTCATATTGTGATTATCATTTTTATGATTGAGATTAATATGAAAATGTGGTGAAATGAATTGATGATAAAATTCTATGTGGGTGGTTTTATTTTTTCCGCTGTTTTAATTATGTGTTTGGGAAAATGTATCTTGTTAGGAACAAAAGGTCAATGTGAAGTGATAATGTGAATATATTTAGAATGAAGGTGAGGCATGAAGAAAATGTAGTTTTGTGTTTAGATAGTGCGTGGGTGGATCATTAGTAGTATATTTGATTATTGACTGTTTTAATTACTGAATAAATGGATGTATGTATGGATATTATGTAATTAAAATTTATTGAAGCGATTGTACGATAGAATTAAATGGAAAATGATTTTAAATTAATTCACCTGTAAATAATTTCACTGATATAATACCCAATATTGGATTTTCACATTGTGTATGGATATTTGTATACGAGAGAATGTTTGAAGACAAAATTTTATTCTATGATAACTCTTTTCTTTTTATTAATTATTTCATAAATTTGCAATAATTCAATTCTATTTCAAACAAAATAATTCTTGTCAAAACTGATAGCTTTATAATTTACTATTTTCGATGTCAGGTCAGTTCCTTTGTACATTTTTAAATTATTGAAATGAATTCGCCATTTATTATCAATTTGAAAAAAATCATAAAATTGGTATTGATACAAAATCAGCTTTTATGAATAAATATCTGTTAAAATTGAATTTGAATAATTCTAGCTCAGATAAATTATCATAAAATTATAATCAATATAATCAAATCTTTCATTTCTCATTGAAGAGTGGACAATAATAGGATTGGAATTGGTCATGAAACGTGTCTGAACCCGCACAACCCCGTGAAATTTACAATTCTCAACGGATTGAATTTATGAGAGAGACAGAAGTCACATGAGCGTGAAAACATATAGAGATTAAACTGAAGTACGAGACAGTGACGATGATTGCACATAGAGTTGCGTTTAACCACGAGTATCGAATCATAAGCGAATATAGCGGATACTCACAATGTACTAACTCAAAGCGTTTGAGGATATTGCGAATGCATGCAAACGATAGATAGAAACACATCCAAACGCAGATTCATATATACTATACATGTATAAAGTTGGAGAGTATGCTGTAGAGCTTAATGATCCCCATGAATCATACCAGAGGCGCGCTTGTGCGTGGAAAGGACACCTACATGTATTATATATATTATATAGCGTCATTCTCTGGCCCGACGAGATCCGTATTCACCTGTCGGCTATATCGCTTATATGCACGATATGACAAATATATTCCAACGAGCCTCTCACTCTCGCACTTGTCATACACACGTTCATATCTCATCTGTCAAAATCCAACGATGACAATTGCATGAAAATGAAAGTGCGGAAATATTCCCAGAGTGAATTAAAGACTGAAAATAATGCAGACATTTTCCTATTACAAATTAATATCTGTTTAGACTTGATTTTTATTTATAAATTCATTTTCTTTTCATTCTATAAACAAACGCTGATTCTTCCATTCTAAATTCACGTTGGACATCACGATTCTACTTACTCACACATGCTATCACTAATGGAAAAAAAAAAACTTTAAATAACCAATATAATTTCTAATTTCCTCCATAAACAAAAAAAAGTCTTTGTGTGTCTATAAAACTGCTTTGAAACTCACTACAATTTTAAACTCCCACCATTTCCAACACACCAACCCAACAGTCGATGACTTCACACCAGTACATGATTATATAGCTGTATATATTGCTTTTCAAATTGGCAAAAAAAAAAAACGTGAAGAAAAAAAGTTATCTACCTCAAAAGAATTTTTATGAGCCAATATATACATATAAACATGAACATCACACATAAACTTACATATGAACAGGTATAGATATTGGAATTGCTGTTGGCTATTCACTCTGTCGATCGTCAAAAGCCATAAATGTGGAAATGACATGGACGTTATTATACACATATAAATATATACGTATATATGTATTTTTTTCATTCAACACAAAGATATCACGAGGTGAGGGATAGAAAAAAAACGCTGAGTGATAGGGACAAAGGGTGAAAGCACAAAAAACATAAAAATGAAGGATGAGAGTGAGATATGCATTCAAATGAGAATGTCGCTCTTTGCATTGCTGAAAAAGTGTGTCGCATTAATTACACTCCAATGTGTATATATGTATAATATAAAGCGTTATATACAGATATATATTGGTATACTACGATGCCAGTGCAATTACGGATTTTCTTGCTTACTCAGCTTTTCCGATCCTCTTCCACTCTGCTCTTTTTCTACCTCTATATACACCTGTATATATATACGTATATGTATACATATATGTATTTGGATGTTATATGCCTCTTTTCTCATCTCCAACATGCTGGCACTTAATTTGTCCTGGCTTAGGTACAATGAGAGACTTCGTGTCTTATTTGGAAAGCGACTTTGTACAAAGACGAGGTTGCAAAGAAAACGTTCAGAATGATAAGACAATGAGTATATAATATGTGAAGAAGGAATGAATAAGAAGAGGTCTATTAAAGTTCTAAATAGGATTTGAAGTTTTTGTTTTGTTTGTGTGTATGTGTGTGTGGGGGTGTGTTGTCTATCGTACTTTCATTGACACAATTTTGCATTGTTCAATTTATATGGAGTTGGAATTGAGATCGGAAGAAAGACGAAATTGTGTAAATATAGTGAAATTAGAATGAGATTCATACCATGGAATTGGGACTCTTTGTATTGATAGAGAAACAATTATCGAATATTATTAGTTGGGATGAATTTGAAATTTTATCAAACAACAATGACGGATGAAGATGAAGACGAAGATATTTATGGCATTTATGAGTTATTAGAAAATGAAATTGAATTCGTATTGTCAAGATGATGAATTTGATCTCCAAAATATTTGAAATTAGCTCCAGTGAAATTGCATTCGACAGTTCGTATTTTATTTAATTCTTAAATTTGTAAAATCATACAACTAGATTCGTTCTTCATTGGAAAGCTTTGATTAAAATCGAAGTCGAGGTCTTTTATAAGGTGAAGGCATTATTTTCCATAATTACAGAATAGAAATTGAGCTAAATGTATTGAATTATGTTGGAATTGTATTGAAATTCTATTTCGTAATTCTGTTTATCTCCAGCAGAATTTTTATGATTGACTACAATTTCAATTGAATTATAGCAAAATAGGAGTTGTAAAAGATGAACATATTCAACCTTCTTGTTTTACCTATGCAACACGAACATCGCCCAATATTCTCCACCCCAATGTAAAGTTGGCGAATACCTACAGCACAACCATGACTTGGGCCATTAATAACTGCCTAGTACGGGTACTGCGATGACGGACCAGATCTCGGCTATTATGCAAATGCCATTGATTTTAGTGCACTCATGGTCAACGTCAATTGAGCCTGTCCTGGTCGTTGCAGCCAAATCCTATTCCAAACTGAATAGATGAATTGCCATAGACCGTTGGCCATCTGTTGGCTGATGTAATTTTACTGGCTATTATACATCTCCGCAGTTTCTAATGCAAATATAACTTGGAGTCACGAGTTACTTAATCATGTCATGCTATTTTACGTGAAGAAATCCAGCAGGTTGAAGTGACAGCAAAAGAAAACAATGAAAAGAAGTGGTGACATAAAAAATATCATCCCAAAATCTCCAACTCCAACCACAGTCCAATGAAATGACGATTCAAAACACAGCAGAGCAAACAAAAATCATCAAAGAATTGACACTAAAATTGAAGTCCTAAGCTCTGAAAATTAATTCTTATTAATGAAGTAGACAAAGTTTCACTACAATGTCAAAATCAAATAGTGAACAATCAACAATTCGTTGATGATTCACTATAATAAGAGAGGGCTGAAAACCCAACCATCAGACAATGTAACAATTGTCCATGCTAAGAAACTTCAATTAATTGCAATTGAGATTAAAGAAACATCTTTCAAATTCCTGTTTCAACAACAAATGTTGATAAACTTTGCTATTCTTGATTGCAATCAAGTATTACAATACCTAGATATAATGAGAAATCAGAATAGTCAACATTGGACCAAAATTCGACGTAATTCATGGCCCAAAATTATTCACCATTGGGTCATTGTCCGCATATTGAAATACTGTTAATGGTCCAGAATTATCCAACTATTTCTCTGGTGTTGAGACATTACAGGTTAATAGTGAAATGTTTCTGACAGGTGATCATCCCTCATCACTGAGCTTATTGTAAGACCTTACGGAAGAAGATTTTCGAATATTATCGCAACTAATCATAATATTTTGTCTCATATCCACTCAAGTTATTGTGTATATCTCGTGCATGTATAATCGCATCAAAATTGTGACGATAATTGTGCACAATAGTGAATACAATTATTTGGAATTTAGATATATGCGTTTGTACGTCACGAGATCGCATCATACGATTGTTGGTGCAGTTCCAATTTCCAATTATACACGCGCACCCATGGAATCCCTCGTGCGTACTTCAACTACGATGGAATAACCGCATTATTCGATGTGTATTGCAACTAATGTGTGCACATACAAATATATACATGTATATCTATATAAAATAATACATACATATATACATATACAGACAATATTTGTACAATTGTGTAGCAGTACCTGTACGTGATGTTGATTGAAATAATTAGTCTATTACTCTTGACGGTACGGTGTACACGTAGAATATAATATGCAGTAAAGAGACAATAGATTTTAATTAAACCTTAGAAATTGTTGGATTGCTTTGTCATTTCTTCAATTTTTCTTTTTCTTCAATAGTTTTTTTGGATTTTAATGATTTACCTGAATAAGACCCAATGAATTTTAATTGAATGAGTTGATGATGGATAGATATTTTTCATCTTAGTTTTAGAGAAATTCAAGCGGAGTTTCCGATTTTCGTTCTTGATTGTCAACAATGAGGTCATTGAGTTTCATGATGTAACGATGAATGTTTACGAATGTTGAATTGATTATGTCATTGTTTAAAATTAGTTTTCCTTCGATTTAATGGAATGAAAGATATCTGGTTGAAATATGATTGTTGGAATTAATCTTCATTCACAAGTGTTGATTGAAGGGAATTTGTTTCGATTATTGCAAAAGATGAAATTGAATTAAGAATTTTTTCTTTTCTGAAACATTGGCACGTAAAATAAAAAGGTACTTTGGGATATTCATTTCCATATTTTTATGACTTACGTGTTGCAGATTTACGATAAAAGCTGTCTAATATATTTCTGAAATGGTTTCAAGATTGAATACTAAAAACTGAAAGATTTTTATCAGCCAAAGAAGTAAAAAAAGAGTAATCAAAATGAATACTGCGAATGTCTCTGATAAATTAATGTTTTCATTTAGAATTTGTAAAATTACAAACATTAAATTTATGCTGGAACGAACATTAAGTATTCTAAAAACTAATAAAATCTATAATTCATTAGTTATTAATTATATAACATTAATTCTTAGATAAAACTAGAAAAAACACGAATTCACGAATTAGAAAACGAAATACAATTCATCATTGTTTTTTCTCAGAAAAATATTCCGGCTTATCCCAAGGGACAAATAACATCTCCAATCACATTCCCAACGTTTATCAATGGAAATTATTACAACATCAGTAAAAATGATTGAACAAAATTTGATAACGTCCACGAAAAATGAAGAAATAATAGAAAAAGAATTGATCGTTAGCAGACAAAATGAAATTTATATTCATATATATAAAATTGATGAAATAAAATTTAGTAAGGGATAAAGCCTACCCCATTCTCCGAGTCAATGGAAAAAAGAGAGAGCAGTCGAGTGAGCAATAGGATGCCCTTTGGCAATTTCCGTCCACGAATTGAAATGTTATTGCGTTAGCGACACGTTCCGGTTTGTCTCTCGTTCCCTTTCTCTGTTTCCCATCTCTTTCCATTATATCCTGCGCGTGTACAGACCGAGCTACAGAATAACGCAGACAAAAAGTGACAGAGAGAGAGAAGGAGTGAAATAGAAAAAGAACGAGAATGAGAATCGCAATGGAATAAGGGTGAAAAGGATTATCCGGCAGAATGAATGAAATGAACGAGATTTGAACGCGGAATTCTACGAGAGAAGCGAATCTCGATCATTAATCTCATCGTCCTCTCTCTCCCTCTCTCACCGTCCCTTCATCCTCCCCACCAACTCTTTCGCGTTTCAGGATCGAATTAAATTGGTTTTGAGGACGAATTCGAAAGCGTGACATGAAACCTATCATTTTTTTTACGACTCTCCAAGATTTAACTTATTTTTTGTTTTCTTTCTCTTCTTTCCCTTGTAATTTTTCTCGACCCTTCTCTTTTTCATATCTGATAATTCACATCTGTCGACGATGTGAAAACATCAGAATTAACTATCTGATATGTCTTATACCACATACATATAAAAATTCAATAATTTTTATGACATTGTGTTCATACTTTTATTTATCTTTTATTACTTGTTTCAGGGGTTGGTTCAACTCCATATTTTGTTATCATAATTACGTGGAGAGAATGATATGCTCAGTGAAAATAAATGATACCAATAGATCTATAAATTATAATGTGAAATTTACAAAATAAACAATAAATTCTAGTCGAAATTGTAACGTTTTTACAACTCTCGTTTATTATATCTAAATTCCCAGAAAAAAACAACTGCGAAATAAAGATTTTCATATATCAAACGGAATAAAAAAAAGTTTATGATATTGATAGAAATTTTTCCAATGTTACAGTAACACTGATAGAATCGGAAACAAAAATATGAAATTCGCTAAAATTTTTCGGTTATTCTTATAACAAAAGAAAATATTGTAAATCAACTGTTCTATTCTATCGTTAATGTTCTTCCGTAAATAATTAGAATCTTCATCATAACCTACACGACTATTCCCTCCGGCACATCAACAAAGCAATTCTCTTCCTTTCCTACACAAACATATCCAACCATGTTCCAGAACAAAATTGAAAAAATAAATAAATAAATCAATAAATTTTTCTCTCATTTCGTTTCTTCGCTTGACTCCACAAACTCCTTATTTCCGTTTGAAATCTTCACCGGTATTCTTTTGACTTACCCACACGGGACAAAGATGAAAGTGGTTGTTTGAGGTACATATATATATATATATACACACAATGAAAAAAGAGAAAAAAATATATATATATAAAGGTGAAAACCAAATATAAGAGGGACGAACTGGAAGAGAAGAAGAGAAAGGAAAAAATGAGAAAAAACAGGCGCACATACACACACGACACAAGATAAAAAAAAATAAGAAAAAAGACAGTACACGTATACAGATGGGGAAGAAAAGAGGGGAAAAAGAGTCGAGAGAAGAGAGAAGAGAGAGGAGAAAAGAGCGAAAGCCACATGACTTTTATTGCTCCCGAGCGCGCTAATCCCGAGCAGCCATAAATTCATCGCCCGGGAATTGCTTCTTAACCTCGGGCCTCGGCGAAGGATTGAACGACCTGTCGGGAGTCTTAAGGTATACGAACGTGATTCACCCTACAAAAGCCACGTGTATACCTGTATATATATTAGTGTATACGTGTGTGTGTATATATATAAAAGAGAATTCGCGAGAGGGTGCAAGTCTCTGGACCCAATACATTATGTGCCCACGAATCGTTCGACGATAGCGAGAGGGGAGAGTGTAAGCGTAAAATTTACGGCGGAATTTGGATAATATAGTTCAGTCTTTTCGCGAATGAAGCTGATGGAAAACGAATGAATGAGAAGAGAAGAGAAGAAGAGAAAAGAAAGTGGAAGTGGAAAAGAAAAATGGTGGATATAGTGTGACATTAATGAACGACATAGAGAAGAGTGTGCACCCTCTTTTTATGTATATTGGTTGTCCCATTTTGTCTGACACGTTTGTAATGAACTTGAGAGGAAGTAAACAAAAACCAAACTCTGATATAAATATATATATTTATATACGAACTTTACTCCTATATATGTGAATGACTGAATAATTTTTGTCGAAAAATATCATCGTTGAATCGAGATTTATAATTTTTTTCCTAGCAATGAAATGTTTGTGGTCGTAGAGCTTAAGATTTTGAACGATTAGATCAAAATTTGGTATCATAGCAATCTTTCTATATTTATCACCATCAAATTAGTTTATTCTCTTTTTTTTTCACTTTGACTTCGTCTTCCATTTTCGAATCATATCAGAACTAGAAAAGTTTTAAAAAATACTGGATGAGAAGTTTTCTGGTATTTTTTATACTTTTGTTTTGATTCTTATAAGTTTTTTACTTTTCGAAGTTTAATTACAACAATCAACTGTGAACGTGATAAAAAATCTTAATTTCAAATAGAATAGAAGAGTAATAATGTCAATTTTTCTTTCATTTACACGATCTATTTGTGAAGATGGGAAAGAAGAATTTCTTGAGCAACAGCTGCGCACATGATCGACCGCTTTGACAGATGCATTAGTTCGAGGGTGTGTTGAAATTGAACGTTTTGATTAGGACTGGTCAAGGCCGGAGGAGCAATGCAGAGACGTGGAATGGGCAAAGCCGAACAGATTAGTATTGGGGATATATATGGCAAGAATCCATCAACGAGATTGATGTTTCGGCAGACAGGAATTTACACGTAATTCGTGACTATTATTGAAGTGACAAGATCAAATATAATATATATTCATGCAAGAAAGAGTTTTTTTTTATGTCACAGTATCATTAATATTGTTATATAATTGCATTTTACACATTAATACAAAAATTCATAAAAAAAATTCATGATTCGTTCTAATTATTTCGTCTATAACAAATGGAAAAAGATAATTAAATACACAAGCAAAATCAAATTAGATTTTCTAACACAATGGCATGTTAGAAAATCTAATTTGACTCGACCTTGATTGTATTCTCTTAGCACACAGCGAATAACTCTTTATACCACTAGTAAATATATAAAGACAAAGAGTTCCTACCAATGGAAGCAGCGTTCCCTTTTATCAACCCTTTTCTATATATTCCAGACAAAAGGAAAATATTTCCATTTGACTACACAACAGGACAGAATATAGAGAAAAAAATCGAGCAAAACAGGAACGGTAAAATATATTGAAAGTTCAGAAGTCATTTTGTTTGATGTTTCTGTTGTTGGAAAGACTAGGATGAGATTTTCATCAACTGCATGTGGCAGCCATGATTAGATAAGAGATTTCTATACTTTGAAGTATTTAGGAGGACATTAACCAGGAAGAACAAATTGAAGAAAGTTTGAATCAATTAAAAGTCATCATAGACTTTACAGTGTTATCATTTCTTAGATTTTATCAATTCCATGATATGAAATGTGGGTTTCATATCGATTCTTTTCGTCTAATGAACCAGTTCAGCCATCTTGAATGAAAACACCAGAATTACTCTCTAAAACCTGAACTTTAATTGTTATAAATTGTAATTAACACATTACATTGACACTTTTTCAGTAGTATAAAGTTAAAAATTTATCACAAATTTCGATATCTGTCGCGATACGTTTTTATCGGGTTAATCATTACGACAATGAACATAAAATAGATGTGAATATTGCGCAATGATCCACAACGACAATAAATACCATGATAAAATTTACTGATACATTTTTCCTGTGTGTATATTCATGCTATTCATACACCATAAAACATGTCATTTACCAAACATCCATTTAGCGCTCAACAGCGAGTGACTGATTTGTATGAAAAACCACCCTCTTCAACCACTAATTTTTATATTCATAAAATATTATTCAATTTTTTTCTATTGTTCATTCTTGTGCAATAAAAACTGAAGTCGTTTTTATTTAAATTAGAAATTACCCCCAGATTACAAATTGCTGAAGTGAAATGCCTGTTCAAGATAAATATTCGTTGAACAAAGAATCATTCGAACGGAAAATTTATTTACATAACAAGGAAACGAATTATTGATGGAAATATTACTTATAGCGAAATACACTGCAGTAATTTTCATTTGTTCCTCATCGTTGGTGTTTTTTTTTAATCTTTTGGTGTTTTTTTTCTTCCGATGCGACCAATCACAAGAATACTAATGTGCAGTGATGCTGCCATCATTTCGTGTCCTCGTTCACTACAATTCATGTATATATATATATATATATATATGTATATGATTCTTCCCGTCTCTTGTCGTTGCTTTTGACTGGGAAAAAACGAGTGGTCCCCGACGACGACGAGCTCGCGGAAGTGATTAAGCGACGCGACGGGAGAACATCCATCGGGATCCACAGGGATATAGAAGCAAGCACCCTCGAGAGAAAGCAAAAGAGTGGAATGAGACAAAGGGAGTGAATGGAAGAGTGAGTAAGAGAGGAAAACTTGGAGGGATGCGATGACGATGAGTGCAGAACAGCTATACTGCAGTCTACATGAAGAGTAGAAAAGTTGAACGTGCCACTGACAGTCTTTGGAGGGTGGTTGATAACGACTCTGTCTCTGTGCATACGTAAGTCATTTCGATTATGAAAACGGAATATCTCGTAAAATGCATCGTTTTTAAATTTTTTTCGTTGGTACTTTTTGTTCTTGGACTAATCGTGAAATAATTTAGGAAATGGCGATTGAGTATCAATTTTCGGAGTGGAAATCATTAGATTCATGAGCTTTCGACTTTCAGGGTGAATGGTGAGGCATAATTTTGTATGGATCGACGACCTTTTTCACTTATTTGAAAAGTTCGTCCATCAATGAATACGTGGGTGAAATATTGAGTTCATTTTAGTAAAAGATGTGTCAGTTTATTTGAGAATGGTCTAATTATTTTTCATAATCACTGCAACTATTAAATCTTGGAACATTTTTAGGAAATTCATTCATCAGAATTGAATTTCTTTTCTATAATAATATTCAGCTTTTTGTATTCGTTTTTTATCAGTAAAACGAGGTGTTTTCGTGTAAAACTCTGGCAAAATATTTTCTGAGAAATATCAGCACTTTGGAGTTGTTTGTTCGTCGAGCTGTGCACCATTACGAAGATGAAAAAGTATTTTATGAAGTGTAAAATATTTCGGGTCGTTGCGCAGATGTGTCAATGTAAAATCACAAAAATTACAGATTAATTTTGAAATAAGAATTGAAAAAATTGATTTGAATAACTGAATTAACGACAAATTAAAATTTTTTTATCCAATCGCATTAATAAATAATATTTCCAACATTTCGAAAATCATTTATATAAATTATTATTCACAGGCACCAAACTCTACATCAATTAATATGTTGGTTTATGAAATGTAATTACAAAAAAATAAAAATAAACTCAATTCTCACTTTGTTATTTTCATCAAATATATGATCAAAGTATGAACTGAGTAAAAAGATATAGATGAGAATGGTCCAATTATCATCGACTAATTGAGAAAGTTTACACGAGAGTGAAACGCAGCATGATAAATATTAATTGAATTCAAACTCTTGGTATCGTTTTCTGTCATCGTTTATCACTGTAGATATATATTCTATGGTGTGGTGGGAAAATATATCTCTATCTCGATAACAAACACTTGGGAAATATATCCAGGACAAAACTAATAAGCTCTCCGTATACATTTATCCTCACGAATGAGACGTGTACGCCGCGTTTATTCAACTAAGTCTATATATTCAAGTATAATAATAACATCAAATATTTATTCGATTGTACGCGCGTGCAGTGGTGACAAGTCAACAAAAATCCAATTTTCCAACTCAATTTTTAGGTTCAAAACATTTGTGGGCATTAAATTAATTTTATCAATCAAAGCAAAATTCACACGATAAAATTGGACAATTTTTTAACAGAGAATAAAAATTTTATTTTTCCTTCGAATTGATTATGAGTGATATGTGACTTCTAAATTCAAAGTAGTTCGATATTACACAAGTTGATATAACTAAAACGAAAAATTGAAAGCAGATAAAAAAAAAAGTTTCAAAAGGAATATTAAGTGGCAAATGTACTCTCGTACATTAGAGCATAAAGATGAAAGCCGATATCACTACTCAATTTCCATATTTTTATGAATAATTTACCAGAGATTCTTCATAGAACCCTTTCAAGATATTTCTGAATTGAGAAAAAAATAGACTATAGAAAAATTGCAAAAAACCTCAACGTCTATACAAATGAACAAAAACATAAAAATAAATTTGTAAATCTTGAAAATCTCCAATAAATTCTGCCCATTATATTTTTCAGACGATCAGACAATCATCAATTCATTATTAAATTAAAAGAGAATAATATCAGAAATTTCATTTGATTGTGTAAATAAATTCCTCAAACTCAACAATTGAGTCCTTTTGATAAACCTCAAAAATATTCCACCATCATAAATTAAATTATTTTATTTCAATTACCAGATCAATATCCATCCTTTAAAAACAATCATTCTCTCCCAAGCAATATCATTATGCATCAAATGCACCATTTTTCAAATAAAAAAGGAAATATCAAGAGAAATTTTTATAAAGATTGAGATATCTATAAAAATTTCCCAACAGAAAATGAACTCTTAATAATTGAGAAATTAAATAAATTGGATTATCATTCTAAAAAACGACCTCTGTGCTTTGAAGGAATTCACGCCATCTCATTCTCTCCCTTCAAAAAATATCCCATCAAATCGTATATGATATCAGAAAGTGAATTAAGTCCTATATAGCAGATTAACCTCATTTACGCTCATAGCATTGAACCAACCTCATCTGAGTATCAACTTCTAACGTATTTACATATATATATTTATTATTTATTTATTTATGTATTGCAATTGGTATAATAAATATAACAATATAGCAAGGAGTTGAAATTTCGCCCGAAAATTAATAAGCACGATTCATATTCCGTATATACAATGATAGCCTGTAGTAATCTTGCATCTCAACGGTTGCATCATGCAAAACCTCTACATATAACCAAGAGGACAAGCACCAACTGGTTACGAAGAAATAATAGAGATAGACAGTGAGAGAATGTGTGTGCGTCTGTGTCTCTCTGTCTATATGTTTGCATGGGTGAATTTATCCGGCGTACCACAAACAATAGGGGAGAAAAAAACACCACATATATATAAAAGGTATTGTAGGTATTCATTTTTGTTGTTTCCGCATGCGTCCCATCCCCTATTTTTATCTTTTTTTCCGCGTTTTTGTTTTTTTTCATTTTCTCATTCATTTCATTTTTTCTGTGTTTTTTTTTTTACATCTCTTGGACAAGCACATTTTTCAGTACAGTCAATATTGAACAGGAAAAAAAGAAAGAAAAGTGAATAGTAAAAATAATTAACAAGGTATAGTGGTGTCACAAATATCCATTCAATAATTGTTCGTTTTATGTTGATGAGAATGAATTTGTCTCAGTGTTATGATGAGTATTCAGACTTTGAGTGAAAAGAAATAGATTTTGCATAATTGATTATTAATTTTTTAACAATTGATGTACTCATATGAGTTGAATATATATAAAACATATTTTTTATATTTTTTTAATGTATATTTTGACTATGAAATGATTAACGTTACGAAGTCGTTTTGTGTTAATTCTTTGAATTTACTTTGGTGGACAATTCGCTAAAGTGGAGCTTTAACAAATTGTCGACAAATATTCCCAAATGTTTTGGAAATTGATTTAATTTTTAGATAGATTTTCATATCTTAAATAGTTACACGTTTGAGTAAATATATATTCAATCGTATTTTGAGTAATGTTATATAGTAACAACCCCCTCAACCCTGAAACATTAATCTTCAAGCTAGAATTCTTGTAAATTCCCCGAAATTCCATGAAATTCACTCTGTAACGACCTATTCTATTAATAAACATTCCTCACATAAATCACCACAACCAACTGACCAATTCCGATGTCCAATCAATGAATTCTTACACAAAACATTCCGAATAAATCAAAATCAATGCAAAGAAACTTCAATAAAATTTATGGAACAGAAATTTTTATCAAATCAACTAATTTGCGACTTATCGTTTTAATATTTGATTAATTATCAATCTGTAATTACAATCTATAACCTAAAAATAATAATCAACAATCACAGATTAAAAAATGAACGCAGACTCAAATATGAATTTATGTAGACACTCGAATTTTTCATTGTGTCCGCAACGATTCTATCGATTGAGTTCATCATTCACACTGTGACAAAAGAGCTGACAATGATGCGCGTATGCACACGATTGCAATATACCTGAGTGCGCAACTAAATAAAAAGAACCGAATGTAAAAAAAAGGAGGTAGATAGAGAGAGATATATAGAAAGAGAAGTGAGGTCGATTTAATTTTACGAACTTTCCACTCGGCTCAAAGTGCTTGCACGTTCGACTCACAGCCACTTCGCCATCCGTGCCAAGTACGCCACTGAGAATTCGTCGCTCGTTCTATCCCGCGAATAGTTTTTCAACTTTCGATGGCCTGCCGCCTACTTTTGCGTTATATACACACATATATACAAATATATATATATATGTACATATATATAAGCGCCCCAGCCGCGTTTGCCGAATAAATTTGAGGCCAAGCAACGACTCAATGACGGCTACTTTGGCCACCCTCAACTTTTCTATATCCGTAAAATTAATTCAAGTTCTATAACGAAAAAATCACAGTTCACGATGACATATCAAACGTATCGTTATTTTTCATGCCAAACAATCTGATTGATTCAGTATTTATTAGGCGATCGTTAGAGAAAGGCAATTATACTTGTAAATGTATTTTGCAAATGCAGTTGGAGTTCACATTTAATTTTCTGGTATAGTTTACAATGTAAACATATTTAGGATGATAATATTATTTTAACTGGGCACCCGTGTTCATGAATAAACAGAATCGAAGTGATGATGAATTTATTGAGTCCACAGTTTCCCGGGGGAGGAAAAGCAATTGAGGAAGAAATAACGGAAGAGAAATATAAAATTGTCAGTTTAACTGCAGAATTGATTGGAATTTCGTTACTTTCCATTTGATTTCGTACACGTCCGGTAACTGTTGCATGAAATGGAGCAATAATTATCATTCGTGTCATTGGTATAATTCATCAAAGTATTCATACATGATTATTTGTTTTTGTATGTATTGAGTATATCCACACGTGTGCGTGTTATTTGTATTGACACATTTCGTGTGAAATTTCGAAATAAAACATGGCAAAAGTGATCAAATTTTGTTCAATTTTATTGTTATGGGGGAAATCTCATCAGCGTTTGTCGATACTGTGTATGATACAATTTTTTTAATTTTCGTATCATTTTTTTTCATTTAGAATATTCATGGCCATTGTGACATAACACAGTACAATTTCGTAGAGGTCATATTTACAGGGGATGAATATTATCCGTGTTGGGAATTTCTTCTCTTCGCGTATCCAAAGTGTAATTAATTAATCGCCACGAAACTTTGATGGGAATAATTATGAGTACATATTGCTCATGATTCATTACGAAAATTAATGTAAAGGAAATTAAATTAACAACCCCTTTGAGTGTACATCTCTTTGACTAGCTCATAATTCACTTGACCTAATGCAAGAAGTTATAAATATCGCACCGACCCAATTCACGAACTAAATATTATAGAATATTATTATTCACAATTTAGAAAAATAATCGAACCATATTATCATTAACCAAAAGAATTTGCTCCAGATATAAAACAAACTATTACAAAATAAAAAACCAATTTAATCATAATCTGAAACTACTATTTGAAACAATGGAATAAATAAATAAAATTAATTATCAAAACTCACCGAGGAAGACGCTCTCATCATTGTCAAGATCGAGATCAAGTTCCGACTGGCCATTAGTATTTGAATGTTGAGTATTGTGTCGCACCAAATCCATGTCCTCAAAATTGTCAGTATGATAATAATGATGATGATTATTATTATTGTTGCTGTTGTTATTGTTATTATTGATGTTGTTGATGTGTTCAAAATAACCAGTGGCCAATAATTCGGCCAAAAGTGGTAAATAAGGTGATGTAAGTAGACGTGGGCTTGTCGCACGCACGCAGCCGGGTATCCAGAGCCCAAGGAGACCGCACGGTACCGCGGGAACTGCCCCCGCACTCACGAAGCCACCGTTTAACAGTTCACCGCACAACATAGGTAGATCAGAGACCGCCAACTGTATCCTTCGTTATGTCACCACCGGAGCCGTCTGCTACCTGGACACAAAATTATTTCACAAATTTTAAACAATCTCTTTATAGATTTTTATTTTTTCTGAAATTGGAAGTTCATGACGGGGTGAAGGGCGATATTACTAATTATTCAGGTGAATAAGGTTATTAAATGTTGTGAAATTTTAAAGAAAAGTTTGGGGCAGTAGAAAAATAGTTTAATACTGTAGGGAAATAAATTTTAGGATTTATGTATTGATATTTATAATGTTCAGACTGTTGATTCAACGACTGACTATGATAATTTGGAATAGTTTATTGGAAATTGAAGATTAGAATTTTGCATTCAATTGGTTTATGGAGAATATCTTTACACGAGCGATAGTGTTATGATAGAAGTAAGATAAAATTTTAGTCACCGCATTAAATTTAATGCCAAAAAGATTTCATGACCTTTCAAATTTTTACTGTTTACATGAACGTTGATACTTTTTTTTTGTGTACAAAAATAAATAGAACTAAGCGTAAAAAACTGGCGAGATTATGATATAGACATTCATGTTTGAGTGTGGAATTTTAAATGTATGTTTTGTCCGGTGGGCCGTGACAATAAACACTCGCGTCGCGACATGCGGCACCAGTTTATGACAGTGGCATAGTTTCGTTGAAACGAGCGGAAATTCCGCTGGAGCCAACCAATAGTCAATGAGCATCTCTCTTTCGTGTGACGCCATCGACGTGGGTGCGGACTTTATGATGATGTCAGTGTGTGGCATTACAGGGCCGTAACTGAACTGCAATTTTTAATTTTATCTTCAACAACAGTGTTCATTTGTTGAATTTTACTTTTTTGTTTTTGTATTTTTAATTTTTTCATTTAGAAATAAGATATTTTACATGTGACCAATAATTACAGTACTATTTTTTGAGTAAATCAACATTAGAACATTTTGATGATGAAAAATAGTTAGAGCTGAATTTAATTCGTAAACTTTTGTGAATTTTAGGTATTAATTTTTTTTCATTAAGAAAGCAAAAATATTATTTGTAATTTACAGTATTTTGTGAAAATTATAATAATGTTTGATAATTATTTGAATATATATTTCTGACAGGAGTAATATAAACACATAGCTATAAAAGTATTTACGAGAATGAAACGAGCGCATATACAACCCATTAATTAACGCAAATTTTTGTTGCACAAATGAGAAGAAGCAGAGTGTAAGCGTAGAATCTGAGAATTGTAGGTCACATAACTGAGTAAACGCCCACATATATTCTCTCACGCTCATTCTCATTTATCTACAGCATTCTCTCTGTCACTATATGTCACGTGGTGTTGCTGCATTGCGAATTAATTATAATGAAACCGTCATATGGACTTTTCCAAAAATGTCAAAGAAGAAAATTCAAATAACAAAGATTTATATTAAAATCCAAAATTAGCTACGGGAAAACTAATTATGTGAATCAATAACAACTTCATTTTATGTCTAAGTTTTATAAATCTATAAAAAACTTTTATTATCATTTTTTTAAGATAGAAAATTGTCGAATAAATGAACAAAATCAATATATCGTTGGTAAATTGTATAAATATTAAGATTTACATAAAGATAATTCGTTGGGTTGTGTACCTATGAATATTCTACAGCTAAGAAGATTTATGATTGGAAAAATATTCTCAGTAGTTCATTTTCAATTGTAGACATTGTTGGATATGAACATAGACGTTAGAAGGAATGAAACCGCAAAACTCTTATTGGAATATCGATCGAATGACAGTGATATATTTCAATAACTTACGGCTTGTAACAATGTGACCACGTCGTATAATATTGAAAATGCTGATTCAACCAATTAATCTATTTTCAAAGATCTACTTTCACACAGGGACAAAGTTACTCATGAATGTTTGAATCAATTTATTCCTTAGGAATGTACATAAAATATCACTTTACAATTCAATATTACAATCCTCTCAATCCGATTACCCATTTTCATATTCCATCAATTTATTTTTATCTCTGGACTTGGTATGATGGGTATGAATATTTAATGCATTCAGACTCGAAATAATTATAGTTATGAATTTTATTGATTTGACAGTAACTTGCACGATTTAGTTGGGAAAAAAGTTATGGAGAATAATTTATTAGATTAATATTCAAATTTATATATTAATGGAAAAAAATTCTACTGATTTATATAATATTTGTCAATCTACTTTAAATAACTTTCTAAAGTATAATTGAAGGAACATCAATTAGAAAAAATTTGATTTTTAATGAGAACATTAGAGGAAAATTGTAAAGAAAAATTAATAATTCCCCAGTGATTATCTTGTCAGGATATTCTTTTTTGAATAAGAAAATATATTTTTACATGTTGGAATGAATTCTTTCAGGAAAATGTCATGAAACAAAAAAGAAAAAACTGACTGAGACAGCGCACACAATTCACTTCATTTAACAACGAGAAAAAGAACTGTTTCTTTATTATTACGACCATGACGTCTTGAGATAATTGTTGAATGTACAGAAAAATGAAGAATTCTTCAGGCTCCACAAATGAAGCAGCAGTACTTTCCACAGATAAATAAAAGAAGAAAAAATGGGAAAGAATGACGTCATTCTATGAAAAAAATTTCTTGCTGAGAATGGATTTGAAATTATCATCCAAAAAGAACGAAATAAAGATTGAATTCATATCTATACGAAAGCTATTGATGGATTCTCCGAAATTTACTTGATGTGTGTTTTAAATTCCAAAACATTTTGTTGATGACTTTCAGATAGAGAGATGAAGCACAAACCAACTTGAGAAATGTTCGTATTGAAAACACTTTAGAAGTTTCACGTTCAATATTATTTCAAACAACAATATCTTTCTTTCACTTCAAATTTTTCCTCATTTCTCAATTACTATCAAACAATTTCATGAACCTTATTTTATAAAATCAAAACTTGAAACATAAACAAAAAAAAGAAAGGAATTTTTCACAAATTTTAATATCCCAACAATTACCAAATTTCATTTGATATTAAAAAGAATACTTTCACATTCTCAATTCAATAAAATACAAACTTATCAATAAAAATGTTACCAAATAAAATTTATCAATAAAATAAATAACCAACACTGTCCGCAAAATCATTTCTCTCAACTGGAATTAAATTTTATATCTCACTAATTAATGAAAGAAAACAAAAAAAAAAGATTCCAATACAACTTTAATTAATCTCATAAAATATCACAGAAGATTAAACAAGATCAGGTCAAATCCAACCATAATTAATTGGCACTACTTAACTAACATAATTAACACCAATTAGCGTTAAAAAATACTAAAAATAAAATCTATTCAAATAAGACAAGATGCAGTTTAATAAACCCTAAATCCAATCATTCTTATCTAATTCATATCTAAAATATTCCCTCATTTGAATCCATTTCCATGAATAAAAAGTCACTTTCTACGATCATCATACTTTTCATCAATTCATGCACAATATTCCACCTCAAACATCAATTTATATATCAAACTATATTCGGATATAAATTCTATTACGTGTTTCATTAACTTCAACTAAAAGTCACGTTTTATATTCAAATCACATTATCGCTCTCACACTCATCGCACCATATCGATAACAAAACGAAAGAAAAAATCATGTAACGGTGAGAATTGCACGCGCGAAAGGATGAAAAAGAGCGAAATACATCTACACATATACATATATATATTGATATGCATATATATGTATAGGTGATCGGTGTGAGAATAGCACGCGTGTCCCTCTAACGCCAAATCGATCCTACCAAAATTGGAAGACCTCAACCGAGACGAGGCTCGAATAATTTTCCGGTTCATGTCCTGCTGCAGTTGCAACCACAATGCATGGACATGTCTTATATATTTATTATATACATCAATACATGCACAAATCTAGCGACATTGGCATATCGATTATTTTCCAACCCCTACTAATAAAATACAATTTATAAATCAATGAGTATATTTTTAAAAGAATGTTTTGTTACATGAGTCATCTTTTCAAGTAGAATTGTCTATGAATTTATATTAAGATATTTTTAGTGGCAAACCTATCTAACTCTTTATAATAGCATGACACTCAACAGTGACTCATGCTTATTCATATAGCTACTTAATTATCAAACCTACAACAATTAAATATAAATGGTAGTCATGTAAAACTTTGCAGTGATTAAAATAAAAATGATGAACTGAATTAATTTTTCACATACAAAACACTCACCACAGATAATTCAATTAATTTTTTCACAGTTTGGTTTTGGTGTTCTTTCTTATTTTCAACTAAATTAGTTCACTTATATTAGGAGAGTTGAATTATTACATGGCGTTAATTCAATATTTGATTTAAGTGTTTTGTTATTTTTGTGTTCATGTTCCAATTTATTTGTAAAGATGTTGGAGGATAGTTGTAAAGGTTTGAAATCGCTATTGATACCACGTGGAACACACACACATGATCGTTACTCTCTTTCACTATTTACACGTTTACGTACACCCGTATTGTATGTTAACTTATAAATGTGTGGTTGAATGTGTATATTTTTTTTTCACCTCCCTTAAAAGTCTTTTGAAATCTCGTTAAACGCGAGTTGGTTTATACAACGCGGATTGTCGGGCAGTCGCTCGTACTGCGATACCGGTACTGCCGTGGGCTTGATATCGCGACGTTCGGAGGGGTCGAAGAAGGCCAAGCAGGGCCGTCAGACAGGCGGGCACCGAGGGGTGCGGTCGTACCATTTCTTTTTCTTTTCATTCTTCGCTCCTTTTTTTTTTGCTTCTCTGCTTCATTCCGTCGTGTTCGATCGCACACTTGTTCTTATTCTACCCTCACTGTTACTCTCACGCCCCTCTTATCTGTCTCTCACTCACTCTTGTAGCCAATACAAAAGTAGAACACAAGTTCAAAAGCTCCTTGTTGCAGGTGTTAGTGTGTTGAACATGAGAAAAAAATATAAAAAAATAAAAGACAAAAAAAACATACAAACGTGACCAAAAGTCACAAGTCGCACGCCCTCACCATTTATTCTTTTTCCCCCTCATAATATGTATGTGTGCACTTGGCTTTTTTTTCCGTCCCTTGTTTCGATATTGGAATTTTTTATGTGTTGGTGGGCGGATAGAAGATTCGAATTTTGTGTGACCTTCAGCAAATTTAAAGTTGTTCTATTTCCAGACGATTAATTGAAAACGAATCAGAATTTTTGATGGAATTTTTTTGTTTATTTATTTCTCTTTTAGAATTGAAATAAATTGTGTGAGTGTAAGTGATAGTTATTGGTGAATTAAATTTAAAATGTGCATTTGAATGCTGCTACAAACATACTTTGTGAATAGTTAAAGATTCTGATTTATTTTTTATTTTTGGTTGGTAATTGTTGAGAGTCATTTGAAGAAGTTAATTATAAAATTGATGAGAAACACATGAGACGAGTGTTGATAATTTTTTTCGATTTTATGTTGATAAATAGAAAATATTTTATATTTTCTCCTATTTCCCCTCCATCTTTCGCGCATGCTTGAACATGTTCCCTTTATGCATATATATAATTTTCAGGTATTTACACTATTTTTTTCTATTCTTTTCTCCCAACTACCTGAATAATTTACACGGGCACTTTATTTGGTGGTCTGACATTTTTTTCTCCACTGCTCTTTTTCATTTCTTTAATTCTTTATTCCCCTTGATGACTCTCCGCGCATATATACACGGTGACTCTGAAACACTCATGAATTAATCAAAAAGTTGCAATAAACAAAAAAAAAATAAAAATTCCCAAGAGAATTCGTTTTTTTGATCACCGGAATACATAAATAAATAAATAGAAAGTACCAAAAGAAAGGAAAAAAATATCAAAGTTTGTTTCATACAATCAAGAAGAAAATACTTAGGCTCCTTATGCAAAATAAATTACTTGGTATTCTCATCCATTGTTTTTTGTTACTTCTACAACTTTGTCTCCAAAAAATATGGACCATTAGCTTCGCTTGTATTCTCTACTTATTTTTCCTCATTCTTACTTTTATCTCATTCTATTCCACCCATTTCACCCTCCTCGTCCAATTCTCTTTTACTATTTTTCTCTTCAACATTTGGTGGCCCCGAAAACTCGCTCGTGAAACGAGTCGAGTTATAAGTTTGCTCGGGGAAAGATTCGCCTACATATAAATCCTCCTTCCAACCTCGAATCCCTTTTCTCCTTCCATTTTTTTCTCGGTTCTCTACCTCTCGTACTCTTTTGCCTCGATTTTTCGTCTTCATCTCATACTTCCAGTCTGGGTAAACATCGGTAAGTCGAGCTGTTACCAACGCACCAATCTCGGCCCGCATCACCAAAACCCACATCGAATTCGATGATGAAGAAGAGGAAAAAATGAAAGAAAACAAAAAATAAAACGAAAGAAGAAGAGGAAGAGGGAAGAGACGAAAAAATTCAAGGATATGATATATAGTGAATAGAATAGAGAGCAGAAGAGGTGAAGAAGGGATACAAGTAGGAACACGTCCTTCAATATCACCTGATGGCGGTTCGAGAGCTACGCTAACACACAAATATACATATATATATTCGACATAAGAGTAATGGAAGTCAAGCCGCAGAATATTGAACGATAATGCTTCATGTTTCACTCACATACAATCTATGTATATCTATGTGAAGATTGTGAGTGTACGTGAAAATAATTGAAGATTATATGAAGATTTATCTCCATTGAAACATCAGAATATTATTAAGAAATTAAAATCCTTCACCAATATATAGCACTTTCGATTATTTGTCATCATGTTAGTGTATTACAAGTTCAATAAAATAATTTGACAAAAAAAATTCACTTCTATTTATTTAAAGTGCAAAGTAGATTCAAACGAAAACTTTCAAAGTTT
Organism: Meteorus cinctellus; assembly: GCA_030523045.1. Taxonomy (NCBI): domain Eukaryota; kingdom Metazoa; phylum Arthropoda; class Insecta; order Hymenoptera; family Braconidae; genus Meteorus; species Meteorus cinctellus. The sequence continues at coordinate 167,947 of JAPYZF010000155.1, forward strand.
AAAAGACAATAACAACTGTGGAACAACAAATAAAACTTGTTGGCAATACGAAAGAACTTGGAAGCTTTTCTGTTTGCTGTTTACAATTTTTCAAATGTTTCAAAATTGTACATTTGTCGTAGAAATATAAAGATCAACATCCCAATAGTCCCAGTTAGCAACAATCCACCAATATATAAGAAAAATTTGATTAAATATGAAAGAAAATGATTAACTTCATCATTTTTTCAAGTCATATTTCTTTGAAAAATATTATTTTATTACATGAAATTTTTTTGGCAGTGTTTTGTTGAAGGTTCGAGCTACTTTAATTTTTAAAATCTAATTTTAATATAATTAATACTAATCTGAGAATTATTATGATTCGTAACATTAATTGTCAATGTAAAATGCAACAAGTTCAATTGATGAAAATATATTTTCACAATATAATCAAATGATGAATAAAAATAAATTGAAAATTTCGTTTTTAGTTTATTCGAAAATTTGTGAATGATTTTGTGAATTGTCGGACTGATCTATCACTCCTCGTTGCTAATTTTATTATTTATGTCTATGCCTTTCCATCATTGATTTCTAATTTATCATTATAATTCCATTTCCGAGTTGACATGCGGGTTTTCCAATGCAACAGTCTGTATATTAATGCTATTTACTCACTACGCTTGCGGACAGTACCTATACATCATCAAACGAGCTTTCAATGTTAATCTACTGACGAAAGAAAAACAAGAACGATTTGTACGTGGTGCTATCGTTAATTTTCTCTCTGCATCACATTGATCTTTATGAAAGTGAATTTTATGCAGGTGTCCGTTATGCAAATGTTATATATTTGTTATGTGTGATTTGTCATCAAAGAATACTAATTTTGTGTGTGTGATTTGTCATCATCTACTTCTGTTTGCATTGAATGCAATGAATATTAGCAAATGTGGAAATTAAATAGATTTTTAATAAAAGATCATTTTAAATATAAATATTTTGAGGTTATCCAATTTAAATATTCTTAATAAAACTTTAAAATTTTTTATGATTTAAGTTGCAAATAAGATTTTGCACACAGTGTAAAAAACATTATTTTATAATTGTTTATTAATATATTAATACTGATTTATGCAAATAAGTTCTAGTCTTATTATTGCACTTAATTATTACACTGAATTTAAAATCAATCGATTTTTAAGATTGCATTTATATGAGGTTTAAATATATATATATAAACATGGAAAGATTTTGTGAGAGTGAGAATGAGAGTGAACGAGTGAAAAGATGAGGAAGAAAAAAGAAATGAGGATTTGAAAGAGGGTTATTTTCTGCGATAACATAGATTTACACGGGGATTTACGGTGTCTGTGAGAAGTAGAATAAAAAATAAATAAATATGTATCAGATATTCACGCGCACAAATAGCCAATTTTCGTTTTTCACCACGATCACAATTTCAGATTACCCGAATTAACACATTTTGATAGTCGGAATCAGACCACTGGAATAATTTAATATATTATCAAATACGGTAACTCACATAATGAGTATTTGCTAATGTATTTAATTATCACCAGCACAACATAGTGCAAAACATTCTAAACAAATAATTAATTTGAAAGAATTGCTGCCACGATTTTTTCTTTAGCATCTTTCGTCATTGCATAAGAAGAAAATTAACCTAAAAAAAATATTCCTAAATTTACTTAAAGCAAAAATCTGATGAACAAAGTTTTCAAAAAAATGACACTCAACTCTAAATCAATTTAGAAAATTAATGATAATATTGAATAACAAAACAAAAATGATAACAATTGAAACCAATTTTAAATAATTTTATTCCGTCACTTTTAAAATTCACAAAGAATAATTCAATTCGTCCTCAAACACTCAAAAAACACAACATGAAACCACTAAAGGACGAAAAAGAACAGACATTCCAATTCTCAACGAAATTAAGCCAAAAAAATTTCACATTCATATACATATATGCATACACTATATCCAAGGTCTTCAACAAAATATCCCAGAGTAGTTCATATACATAGGTCGAGGGTGATGAGACGAAAGGGGTAAAAGCCAGGGGGCAAACAACAAGCACCAGCAGGTTGATTGATCGCGACGTCAGGCTCCAGCCGACCTGGCGCCACTTCAGTGATTCTCAATTTCAAAATAATATTCCAGGTATATAAATTGCAAAAGAATGAACCAGCAAAGCCGCCAACTGTATAGGCGTCGTGTAAATACGATGACGACAGCATGCACGCGAGTGATATAAATAAATATATATCTACATATACATATATATATATATATTATATCTACGAACAGTCGAGGTGAGTCAAGTTGGCGTCTGTATGATGTCGAGGACTCCCCCATTTTCCCGGCCACCGACTTGACTTTATGTCGACAATTACGATGCAATTACGATAAGACCTATAGAGCGCGTCATTTCGTCTCGATTCTTCATTGGCCATGTATGAAAGAAAGAAAAAAAGAAGAAAATATTGATACTAATAATAATAATAATAATAAATATAATATTCGCGAGGAGTTACAAAACCAATCGCAGAGCGGAAATAATGTTTCATCGGCAATTTCCATTTTTATGCCTTTTATCATTTTTTATTTTTCTTTTGCACGATATGGCAATATAATCAATGCAATTTTTTTTTTATTTTTTTGTGTATTCGTTGGTAATATTTACAGTGACTTTTTTCATGGTTTAACAAGAAACTTGAAATGTAGTAAATATTGGATGGATAGAGAAAATTGCGAAATTGTTATTTAGATAATGAAAATAGGGATAAAAAAAATTGAAAAGTGGACAAAAATTGATGAATTGATATTAATAACAATTATAAATATTAATGAAAGTTATGAGAAAAATTGTGAAAATTCAACAATAAATATTGTTTTATTTTTTTGTGCTTCCTAATGTCTACTTAGAAAAGGCGATAAAATTTCTTCTGGAACATATTTTCTATGCACGAATTTAAATTGATATATTTATGAGTTCTCCAAGTATTTTTTTTTTAGTGACTGTGTCCTTTTACTTGGTGACTCATTCAATTCGATCGTTGTTCATTACATATAAACTGTGCGTGTATAAAATGTGTTAGTGGAGTTGAGTATTAACAACGAAAAATCGATACAGATCCGCGCGCCATCAACTATTTATACACGTGCTTATCTCTACACCCACATCCACCCACCGATGACTTGTATGTGGATTCCAACAGTGTTAGTGCATTTCATACAACATAAAAACGAAACGAATCTATGTGGAATCGCAATTTCATACTCGATGACCATTAACGAATAAAAAGTGAAAGAAGAAATGAAGGGAGAAAAAAAAATACAGCAGCAGTACAAATCGTGAACAATTGGAAAAAATATAATATGAAAATGTATGGTCGAGTGAAAGAGAAATAGAAATAGGTGCACTTAACACGTTTCAATTAGTGATGAAATGTAACAATGATTTGCACGAAATACAAATGAAACTTTCCATTCATGTGAAATTTAATTTTTTCATTAATTATTTCGCAGTTTTCACAATATTTTTTCAAGAAATACTAATATGATTGTGGTGGTGGAAAATAGAATGATGCGAAAATAATTATGCAATAAAATTGGGGGCAATTTTTAATTTATTGACTTAGTCATAACATTGAATATTCAACAGTAATGAAAAATAATTGCATTTTCGTTTTTTTTTTTGAATAAATAAAAAATGGGCTATTTGAAATGATGTGAAAATAATTTATGTAAAGTGGAAAAAATTGACAGTGAATTTATAATTCATTAATTCGGTTTGAATGCTGGGTAATCAACAGTGATCAAAAGTGCGAATATAGATATATATACACTTGTATAGTTACATTGAAATTGAATGAATGTATTTGGGTCGCGAGTTTGTAAATAGAAATAAAATTGGAATATTCCAATATCGTTGATCAGTCACTAATAGCACTCGTCCGTATTTACACGACGACGCAAATAAATAAAATTATAATAATAATAATAATGATTTAAATCAAAACACTGTAAACATTGTGAAAATAATTCTTCATTTAAATAAAAAATTAAAAATAAATTTATGGAAATTTGAACAGTATTTCATAATAATTTACATGAAAATTTTCGTATAACAATTAAAAATAACTCCTCACTAATCTGCAAGAATAAACAAATTCATTGTAAAATTTTCATTCATTTCTTCAACTAAAATTTATTTTATCAATCAAAATACGAAACAAAAACAAAAGAATATTAACAAAAGAAAAAAAAACACCAGAAGAAATCCTCAACCTGCTTTTTGAATGAATAATGAAAATGGAAAAAAAATGTCATGTGAACTCGCACCTCTTCCCAATTAATTTTTCCTTTGAAAGTAGCAAAATCAAAAAGTTCAATTACTCATAAAATTCCACATCTACATATTTAATTAAAAGAAAAATTATACACACATAATTTATATAAAGGACTTAAAGTATCTCGCAGTGTGTACCTTAATTACGAATCATAACCATGAAAAAAAAAAGAAAAAAAATCACCACTCAACCGTACTCGTTTTACGTCGACAACGACAGCAAGAGTAATTAAAGTATAACTCTCATGGAACTCTCTTATCGTTAAGAGAGGCACGCGCCCGTACGCGGTAAAGTCGCATGTACCTACCCAAAAAACATTGCAGTGAGTTTTCTCCAACGCGAATTTGTAAACCGGAAGAGAGCGAAACATTCGAGTGGTATATACCCACCAACCAGAAGAGTAAGTTGAATGAGTATATATATAAATACATATATTATATATCTATATATATAAACTCACTGTAAAAGAGACACGAGAAAAAGTACGAGGGTGAAGGGAGGTTATATATTTGCAATGACGAAGTACGAGAGCAAAAAAAAAATGAAGCAGTGAATGAAGAACTAAAAAAAAAAGAAAATTTGAGTTTTTTCACTTTATTTTCATTTCTCATTCATTTACTTATTTTTTTCTCCCTTTTTTTTTTTGAAGAACGGGTTTGAGTAACAGCGAAGAGGAAAAATGGGAGTGACATAGGAAAATGAGAGCTTGTAGACTACTTCATCACGCTCGGGGGAGATCTAGAAAGAGAGAGCGTCGCATACAGAAGCGCTTGGTCTAGTTTACACGAGTGACGGTTCTCAAATGCACCCACTACTAAAATCTCTTTTCTCTCTATCTCAATGTGAAAATATACATACATGTATTTGAATGTATGAGTGTATGGGTTTACTCTTCTCTCTAGTAGTATTGCCATAGGCAGAAATACGACGTCGTCCGCAATACTGACACAGAGGAATTTGCATTTTCAGCAGTGAAAATCTATATGTATGTGTGGACGTCGTATTGCGAAGAAGAAAACGAAACGGAATGATATAGTGAAAAGTTTTGCGGTACTTTTTAAGGGTCGTAAACTCTCACTGCAGTACAACCATGATATGAAAATTAAAACTTATAATATTTCCTTTTTTGTTATTTTTTAGTTTTGTGAAATGCATCAACTTTATTTGAGATATGACAATTTTTTTTGTATTCAACGAAACTCATTGTTAATTAAAATGTAAATCTCGTTGAATGTGTTTGATTGTGACTAATTTTTAGAATTGATAAATAGAATTGTTTAAAAGGACTAATTAGATCAGAAGACGACCAATTGGTATTAAAGAAAAATTTTTTCGCATGATCCAATGAAGAATTTAATTTTTATTTTCATTAGTTAAACAACGCTGTTGGAATATGTGAAAGAAATTGATTGGAATTGATGAATAAAAAATCAAAAAGTAAACTTTTTTTGTATGTTATAAAACATGTTTTACTAATGTTTCTATTCAGTGATTTATTCTCAATCAACCAATGAAAGAAGAATTATATATTCCACGTTGTTACGGTTGTAGTGAAAATTTAGTTAGATCAGCAATTGATATTCAGTCCATGCTGTTATCCAACTGAACTAGGGACACTGAACAGTTGGACACTACTCTCACTCTTGAAACTGGTATATATCACTCAAAGTAATCAACATCACCAACTGTCGCACAACTTGTAAATTAATTATAGTTATATTCTCGATCTATAGAGTTAAGACAATCGATAACAAATATTTGCTAAGTAACACATGAAGATTAGGTTAATCTAATTCAAATACCTTAATCTTCTGTTGACATCAAATGAGAAAATCATGTCACCTATCAATTTCATGAACTGTCCATTTTTATTTGTATTTCCTGTCTCCTCTCAAACCATTACTCTCAAATGCAATAAATAACCCTTATTCTAACCCTAATATTAAGTTTTGTTTACTACCGAACAAACCAGTCGATCATTTTCTAATTTATCATCATCAAACAATCAGTTAAACAATTCATACCAATTTTTTTTATATCCACAAATAGATTAACAAATCATTTATAATCAATACTAAATTATATTCTTATTTAACTATTACCACATTTTATTACGTGAATCCTAGACTAAATAATTATTTATAACAATTAAATTATTTAATTGACCCATATGCAGAAAATCATTGATTCACTTTCTAAATAAAATCGTACGGTTGAGCTATCATTAAAAATTATTGAACCATTTGTAAATATTCAATCATTTCGATCAATTTATTCATTCAGTGGTTCGAATGATCCTTGAGGAAATTTAGTTTATATATTATCCAACTCATTCATTTTAGAAAATCTACAGTCAAATGGATCTACTTAAATTATTTAACATTTACGTAACACAAATTTACATAATTAATTAACATTAACAACGCAATAAAGAATGTGATGAATTTAAAAATCAGATAAGTTTAATTACTTCATATGTCTACTTGTTCATTTCAAATAAATTAAATAAGACAATTGTAAATGTAACAATATAAACGTATATATAAATTTTACCATAGCATTATTTTCCCATTTTATGTTTCGCAAGAGTATAAAGCAATGGTGGCAAAGGGAGTTAACTATACATGTATAGTTAAATGTATAGCGCTAGAGGAAAGCGAGAAGCTTTACCCCTCTTGTTGCTTCCACGTTGGCCTTTTATTAATACTACCGTGAGAGTAATGAAGTCAGTGTATGGTGATAAAGCACCTACAATATATATAAATGGATGTGACACCGTTGATACTGGTCTAGACATCGTCACTATTTGTTTTGTATCACATTTGAGATACTTTCACATTTATAATTTAAATGTAGAATTTTCTTCTTGACTTATTTAACTTGAATCAAATTTTTATATACATTTTTGACCAGACTGTGATTATAATGTAGGAAAAATTTATTTATTGTTTACACGATAGAGATTAAGTGAATAAATTATGAATTGTTTTTATAGTGCAAGATTTAATTTGTAGTGAATGAGCGAATAATAATTGAAACCAGGTACTGCATCTCATCCACATTAAAAATGAATGAATAAAATTATTGCATAAAAATTAGTTTCTTGTTTATTTTTATTTATATTTACTTACTTATATGATTATATTGCTCACTTTATTTCACTCGTTTTAGGTTAACACAAAATTCAACGATTTGTCTATTAATTTAAACGACAATTAATCTGGTCGAAAAAAATAGAGAAATAATTTTCAAGTATGAACAAAATAGACATTCAGAGTGTAGATTAAAAATTAAATTAATTTAGATCAGTTGCCATTCGTCATTCTACTTCAATCCTTTCTTTTCATTTCAAGCTAATTGTCTTTTTTAGAGTTTATATCGCAATGAAATTTTTTCGACTATACAACGGAAAAATGGAAAAGCCTGAAAGCTCTCTTTCGTAGCTTCCGGTGTCTCTCAGAAGATTAAAAGAGTGCGGCGCACCAGGAAGTCAAGCGTGTTTGAGAGACTGAAAGAGAGTGGAGGGAAATGAAAAGAAGTAAAAGAAAAAAAAAGGAAAAAGAAAGATATGAAAAATGAGAAGAATAATAAAAATAAAAATGACGACAGAGAAAGGTAGAAAGATACAGTTTCAACGAGAATAGGAGACGCGACTTCTGCGTTAGCCCAGAGGTAAGCGTAAAATGCGTGACAATGGATGTGAGGAGACGACCCACTGGTAGATAACGTTGCACTTTGCTTTCTCTCTCATCTACCTCAGTGCGTTCATTCTTTTTTATTTCGAAGCTGAGGGAACATCCAGGCCAACTCAGATAGAAATATACATTCTCTCACATTATATACATACACACATAAATATTTTGTTTCATTTTCTTCGATTTTTATTATTCATCACACTTCTTGTTTTGTATTTTTTCTATTTTTTTCAATACATTTACGATTTTATCTATTTATGAATGAATTGAACTTGTCGATTTGGTATTGTGACAAAGTCACGATCATTATTTGTGTGTTATTAGAAATAAAACACATGATTGAAGAGAAAATATATATTAATGACATTAACAATACTAAATATATGCAAATTTTCTATTTGAAAGATGAAAATGACATATTTTGCAAATTGTTCAAGGGTTCGAACTGCCAAAACACTAAAATGAAGTTTTTTTCATTCCATTTTATAAAAAGAAAAGTGAAATGTGCAAAAGAACATTTAATTCACGACGTTTACGATCATCAGAAGTGATAATGAAATAAACAATAATGCGAACTTAAATATTATCTCTATTTATGATGATACTTTAAATATTATGAACAAGTATAAACCAACCAGTTTAGAATCAGCCAAGTTATATAGTTCGATCTATGAATCGTTATGACTCCTATTAATTCTAATTAAGGGCATAAAATCACATTGATGTATCATTTTCAATTAATTCCACAATACAATAAATAAAAGGAAAATCCTCCTAGGCTGAAAACACATTTTCCTAATTAGCTATAATAATTATAAATGTTTTGCATGAAGTCAACTAAAATTCCTTCAAAAGTTTTTGAGTATAAGAACCAACTGCTATTGATCTCAAACACAAATCCAACTTCATCATGACAACAAATCCAACTTCATCTCAACAATACGATAATCACAATAATCGAATGCCCCAAAAAAATATTTTTGGAACATCAATTCAAACATCCATCACTGCAATCCCTCGAAACACTCACAAAAATAGGATTGTGTAAAAAAAATCAGCAATTGTTCATTCAAACGATGAATGAAAATTTCATGTTCATCTATACTACCCTTGTATATACATATATATATATATATATATTCGCTCACGAGTGTTCGTGTTTGTCTATCATGGCCTGCACTCAAATTCCCAACGGTCACTCATCCGAGATGCCATTTTCGGATAATGTCCGAAATAGAGTACTCCACATATATATGTCCAGAAAAAGAACGAATGGGAGAATGCAAAAAAAACGAATAGGAATGATGACAGAGTAAGCGAGGAAGAGCTTAGCCAGGGACAAATGTATTTTCATCGCTCAAATCATATCCCGTCCACTCGATAGATTCGAATTCAATCGATTTAGAAAGCAATCGCAAAATGAAATCATCGAAATGCATTCACAGACCTTCAATGTTTCATACGTATAAATGCATTTATATAATATCAGTCATCAGGGATTTGATTGCTGACTAATTTTCAAATGGACATAAATAAAAATATTAAATCTAAACTCATACAAAAATGATGATAGTTTCATAGTCCATTACTTCCTATCAGTCCCTACAGCATGAATTAATTCCAACAAAAACAATTACAAAGAAATTCTGAACACAAATATAATAAGAACAAAATACTGCAGCATTCTATCAATTTTTTAAAATGGATAAATTAATTTAAGTGTAAAAAATATATAAAAACGTCAAATCCTCTATTAACCCATCACTATTTCACATTTTTTCACACAATCACAATTGAACAAAAATTAATTCCAGTTACACTCCAAATAAAATCAACCCAATTGCAGCACACAAATACGTGTACTCATCTATTCACAGAGCCCGTCTCATTTTTTATTATATAAATCGACAAACTCAATGAAAAAAAAAGAGCAAGAAACAAAGGTAAAGAAGATTGAGGAAAAGAATCTGGCATCACTCCCAACACCGCAGAGTCAAATAAGACTCTTCTAACTTTCATTCCTTTATTCATTTCTTTTCTCTAGTTCATCCTTCATACATATATACCATGACCGAATATCGATCGCCAAGTTTTAAAAAAAAAATTCTTCACCAGCATCTCACCATTACTCTTGCGCGTGCACCTGCTTTCACCCACGTGTATAACACAGTATCTACATCACATTTACACTTTCCCAACATCTTTATATATATATATGAACGCACATACATACCAATATCTTCAACGAAAATAATATTTATAGTGGTAATATATTTTTCTTCACATGCAAGCAAAGATGGATTATATAATCGTGTGCTTGATTCATGCATTTCATGGAGTATATATACTAAGTATTTGTATAGTTAAACCCACTCTATATATATATAGATATGTTGAACAGAGATGCAAGTTTCTACCAATCGATTTTCATCTATTTGCAGTACGTCCGTTGCACGTGCGCATGGGACAATAATTAATGTGGTTCAACATTGGAAGCCCACAACTATGTACATTGCGTCCACATCTCTCGTATCCATATTCTCTCTTTCATTGTTTATGTATCTACTTCTATGTGTTAATGTATTTGTATGAATAATTGTACCCATATTCGTTTGTATATGATGATAGACAATAAGTCCATGTTCACATAACCTAACTAGAAATAAATAAACTTAATGAACAAATGAATGGAATAATATAAAAAAAAAGAAAAAGGTTGATATGACATGAAATGAATTTTAATACAATGAGAAGAATTTTTAGTGTGATAAGACTTGAATGTGTGTTATCTATAGAATATAACTTGACTAACTTTCAATGTTATTGTATTTTGATAAAAGAATGGAAGAGAATTGTTAGAATATTCAAATAGGGAAAAGTTTATGGTGATGTCATTGGAAGTAGATGAGGAATTGAATGTTTGTGTTGACTAGTGTCAAACGAGAATGAAGAGAGAAATATTTGCAATGGAATAAGAGGAAGTGTTGGATAGCATTGAATTACTTTTCATCACAGGGTTATGTGTTTAGTAAATGATTGGGTGTGACTGTGTTTGGGGTTTATTTGTTTGTGGTTTTGGGGAAGAAATTATTGAGATTGATGGGGAAATGGTAATTTGAATAGATAAGTGAATATTTCAACAATATACGATGATGATTTCTACATAAAGATTATTGTTCTTATGGAAAAAAATTGTCTGTTTATAAAAAATATTATGATATATTGTTTAATATATTTTGATCTTGAATTTGTGAGTAATTTCATTGGATTATAATCACTCATTTGATTTTGTTTGCTACGTGTTGTTCTAATTTAGTACAAATGTGCATGGGATTCGTTAATTTGCATATGAATCAGATTCAATTCGAATACAATTCTCACCTATTGCATTAATATTATTATCTCCATGCGTATTGCATAGTTCTGAATGTGAAACTCTAATGCTATAAAAATTTGGATAAAAAATACAAAAGACACCAACAGGTTTGGTATGGATTATTTTCATGTGCACTGTCTCGTTTTATTAAGTCAAAAATTTTCATCAATAAAAAATATTTTATCGTTTGATTACAAGATTACTTTTGTATGAATAGTTACAAGGATTGGAAAAAAAAGGAGCTTGGAGAGGGTCCGAACGAGACAGTTGGAAAAGAAAAAAAAGAAATCAAGAGAAACGTAAAAATGGATGAAACGAAAGACGAAGGATAATCCTCGCTGTCCCCTTGGGAGTCCTATTGTAACTGGGATCTATCTATTCGTCTAATTCACGACTTCTCCCCACCAATGAACGTCCTCTCTATATACAATCGTTGTGTTATTCACAGTCATGTCTTCCCCTACGAACTATATATTAAGGGATGTAAAAGACAAAAAAATATGCTTCTCATCGCCAATTTCTTTCACATTAACATATTAAACAGCATTGGGGAATTTGTAATTGAATCTAAAGACTGACATGAAAATAATTTTGTCAGAATTGTAATTCAAATTTACATATTTCATTCAAAACATCCTTTGTCACCAACAACCCAATTATTTTCTCAATTCACAACAAAATTATGAAAAAATACAATCAAACAAAATGTTTTTTGATTTATAGAATTTTTGAAAATATCACATTCACTCATATTCCATAAAAAATCATTTTACTTAAACACTGCATTCATTTGTACTCTCATTTATCAATTGAATTCGTAAAAAAAAATACACCAAATACACTTGTAAACGAAGAAGAAATAATTAAAAATAGTAATTAGCAGCCAAAGAAAAGGTACAAACTGAAGTGCCAACAAGAGAGAAAGTATTTTACAGTCATGGTAAAATAGATAGACGCAAGTTGAAAAGGAAAAGCTGATCCAATTAAGACTGAAGAATGATGGAACAGGATGAAAAGAGACACATGATATAGAAGGTGCTGACTTCAAGAGGGTGAATGATCGATCGCCAAAAGGATGGTGTGTATATATTTATATATATATGCAAGATAACAAGGAATGGAGACGTGTATCTACACTAAACAGGCCATTTGCCTCGCACAATAGAAGCACGTCAGGCAGCTGGTTCGACTTAATTACCAGAAGCTAAAGGTATAGAATGGTATATGGTGATGGTGGCAGCGGTGTTGGAGACTGCGGAATATAGATATATTATACATGCATATATATATATGTATATTCAACCCCATAACACTGGCGAGTCCTTTATCGAAGCACAGACAGCGATTAATCGACATGAGGAGGCGTGCTCGAGTGGTTAGACACCTGCCAAAGACAATTTGTTGCTTCTCGAAATCACTATGAGAATCCGAATTTCATGCTAATTGTTTAGATTATCAGTTTTCAAGTGCAATATTTATTGAATTGTTGATATGGATGATAGAAAGGCACGAGAATTTAATTCATTTATTTTGAAATGGAGAATATAACAAGATAAATAACAAAAATGTAATTTTGACTGGTTGAACATGATGGACATTTTGAGGGTTTGAAATTTATAGTGATGAAATTTATAGTTCAAAATGAGGGAGAAGTTTTCAATTAAATGAGCACGTGGAAAGTAAATTTATTGATTGAGACGATTTTAATTAAATGCTACTCACCGAAATTGTTTGTTAAGATGATCAGCACCACGCACTTGATCCAATCATCACTGATATGAACACCTGTTTGTAAAACAGAAAAAGATAAACTGATATTAGTTGATGAATAATTGGATGAAATGTAATTGGTGGAATATTTGATTGTGCGAATAAGATTATCGATGATATTTCAGTGATGACCCAATTGATATTCTTGATTTTTCATCATTCAAAAATACCTTTTGCAACGCTGTTGAATCGAATGATAATTGACGTTATCAGATCTTCGTATGCGCATACGCTTTTGTTCAATTTGTAGATTCCAAGAGAATCGTAATGGCAATCAATTGAATTGGCTTTTTCATTTGCTTTTTACACTAAGTTGATTACTATCAAGTACGTGAATCAGTCCAAAGTTTAATTGGAATTTCCAATTTATCGCTTCCGACGACTGGATATATTTTTCATTTTCTCATGGAGACTGTGTTGACATTGTTCAGATTGAAAAATGTGTGATATTGATATACTACAACTCGTGAATTTATATAGTTGATAATATCTTCACATTATTATCAAACAAAATGAAATAAATTGATAATGATTCGCATCTGAAGAAGAAATTCAATCATATGATGTAGAGAGCGTTGAACCCAAACAAGACAATGAACAAAATAAATTTGAGGAAGTGGATAGATCTCGAAATGAATCAAGACTTTGTACTTTGTTACCAGATCCAATGGTGAATCATGACATTGTCAAGAATTATATCAATTCGTCGATTAAATTGAAAGATAATTTTTTTTTCGTCCAACATCTTTTCGTCATAAAACATATCATCAGAGTTATAGAATAACAAGTGACAAATTCGTAATTGTTACACTGGGAGTATTCCATAATTGAATTTTCATACATTTCATTCTTTCCAGTCTGATGGAATACATGGATCAAACGTTGAATAAACGCTCATGCGACTACACCCAACTGATCCTTATCTTGTTAGGGTCTACACAAAAGAGTTCAAGCAATTAGACCTCATCATGATCCAGTCGTCTGGGCGTACCCAGATGTTTTCATTCTCTAACAATTCAGCAATAATCCAAATAAACAACATCCTAAGTTCATTTAATTGATTATTTCAAGCAGGGCATGAAGTTTCTGATGGCATACGACTGCCAATGATGCAAATGAAACCTACATCTGGCCACATTACTAACAAATTATTCAATTGAAATGGATTTGAAGACTAGATCAACAATTGAAATGAATCAAGTTGCAATGCCACAATCCATATCAATAAATTATAGCTTCATATCAAACTGATAATAATAAATGAAATTAACATTATCAAGTGCACGTTCAATCAGTTCTCATAAATTGTTCGTGTTGTATCTCACATTCACACTGTAAAATGATTACAGGAAATACTAACAACAGATATTCTTTTATGCGTATTACAAATTTAAAAATGGAATGTTTATGTAGTTCACGTTAAGCTGCTGAAGTGAGATGATCACACAACAGTGTAAATAGAATTCTCACAATGGAATTATCGCAAATTATTGTTTTTGTGACAACAATCATTCTATTATACTTTTTGTATCGTCATTTATTTACAAGCAATGATTATTGGAGAAGAAAACGTATCCCCTGTGTTGACGGTGCTCTCCCAATTATTGGACACAACTGGCCAGTGTTACGACTACGTGAAAGTTACATTCTATTATTCTACAAATTTTACAAGAGTATGGGAAACCGTAGCATCATTGGTTATTATAATTTTAGTAGACCAGGACTAATTATTAGGGATCCAGAATTAGTTAAAAAAGTGTTGCTCACTGGATTCAATAGTTTTGAAAAAAATACATCATCATTGGATCCACATTTAGATCCATTACTCACTACCAATCCATTTTTTACCGTAGGCGAAGAATGGAAAAAAAATCGTGCTATAGTAATGAACTCCTTGTCCAGTAAAAAACTGAAGTTCATTGCAATACAACTGCAAGATGTTTGTAGAAAATTTTCAAATTATATTGGAGAACAAATAACTGTAAGTAATGGATATTTTTCTGTGAATATTCAACAACTGATGTCACGTTTCACTGCTGAATTTGTGGCTATTGCGGCATTCAGTATTGATGGAAAATCATTTACTGAAGAACTCAATACATTTGAAACAACAGTAAAACCAATGTTTCAACCAGGAAGTTCTGAAGAATTCCTTCAAATACTCGTACTATTTTTCCCATTTTTAGCTAGAATTTTTCAAAAAAGGTTCATGCCCAAGCAAATTGATATTTATTTTCGTCAAATAATAAAACAAGTGCTACAAGATCGGAAACAAATCAAGGAAGTTGCACCAGATTTTCTTCAACAAGTCAGTGAGCTTTGTCAAAATGAAGACAATAGTGGAGTTGATGAGGCTGCTGTAACTACTCACGCTACAACATTCTTCTTGGATGGTTACATAACTTCAGGTATTACGATGAGCTTTGCTGCTTATCAAATTGCAGCTCATCCAACAGTCCAAGCAAAACTACGTAACGAAGTGACAGACATTCTTGACAAATACAACGGTGAAATAACATACGAATCCATTCAAGACATGAAGTATATGGATCAAGTATTGAATGAATCTCTACGACTTTTTCCAGCACTTCCATATCTCGCAAAAATCTGCAACAAAGAGTTCAAACTTGTTGGTTCTGATGGTCTCGAGTGCACCGTTCAACCAGGTACTGAAGTTATCATATGCACCATAGGGTTACATCGTGACCCATTGTTTTGGGACAACCCAGATGTCTTCAATCCAGAACGATTCGATGATGATAAAAAAAATCAACGACATAAATATGTTCATTTACCATTCGGATCAGGGCCAAGAATTTGTATTGGAATGAGAGTAGCAATGATGCAAATGAAAGCAGCTTTTGCTACATTGCTGAAGAATTATTCAATTGGAGTGGACCCTCGAACTAAGGAACCAATTGAGCTACATCCATTGTCAGGATTATTCGCAGCTCCTAATGATGAATTATGGCTTTGTATTGAACCATTGAAATGAAACTGTTCAAGTTATTGACCCATTCTATTATGTAACAGTCAACACTGAACGATGAATGACGTTTACTTGAATAAATAGAATGTAGATTAGACTTGTAATGTCGTGGATGATAATACCATTAAATAAGTCAACGGCCAAGTTTGCGATAGCATTTGCCACTACTTTCAAGTGTATCATTTTAAATGACATAAAATATTATCAGTGCACTATTATCCACAAAATTTGGAGTTATCAGGTCGAATAACGCAGACAAGATCCATCATATCATCATATAAAATATGATTGTCAATTGAATGAGTGAATGATGCTTTCTCAAGCATTTTGCTACGACCCATATTATGTTCTCCCTAAGGTGATATTCAGCTAAATATCAAACCATTGTGATCAATATCGAATCACTTTGATTATTAATCGTTCATTATTAATATTATGCAGTGAACTAGCTATTACACAATGTGATCACACACAGTAAACGCAATTAAATGATATTAAAATAAATCATGATTACCAAATACTCAGGGGATGATGATGATAATTATTATTATTATCATCGTCATAATGACAATGATTGAGTAGGGAAATGGAATTTTCCGATAATTACCCAGTGCTAAACTGCCTCATGGACCATCGTGTGCGATAGTGTGACAGCTGGCTCGCACCGTCAGACCTTTTGTTCAGCACTGATGAGCCAACATCAAAGTTATCACTTCATATATTGCGTTTAATATTATATGCAATATTATGCACATTATGTTACTGAGAAGCATTTATGAATATTCACCATCTGTATTGGTGAAAATCATCAAAGAGGAAACAGAGAAATGCATCATTATAAAGTGACATTATTTTCATTTCAAATTTAATTTTTACTGTCTGAGTGAAATGTATTGAAAAATTTGAATTATCAAAATTTATTAATCATATTCATTGAATGCATTTATTGACTCATTCGTAGCCATAAATAGTAATTGAGGATTACAAATTTTGCATTAATATTATTCGAAGAAATTGAAGAATTTGATTTAATGAATAATTAATCAAGATAATAAAATAATTATGCAACATTCTTATGTAAATATTTGATAAATGAATCAGTCGATTTTTTTTTTGCTACGAATATTTGAATGTTTATTTTCATTGATAGTAGACCAATTCAAAAATTAAATGGATTTTTATAACAATAAATATAATTGTGTCATACACGTGGCTTTTTCTCCCTTTCGATTCTCATATTTTCCCTCAATTTAGTTATGTATTTCTTTGTCAAAAGAAAATATACCATCTAAAAAATTATATGAGTGCATAGAGTCGTTGAAAAGACAAAAGGAAGGTGAAAGAGGAAAACGTATATGTAAGCCATGTCGGTGAACACGGAAAACCACTCGGCCCAAAACCCATTGGACATACTCAGTGCCAAGTTCTTTATACATATTCCCCTCATATGTTCCCCTAAATATATCCCCTAATAAATATATAATACATATTAATCCAATTGTTTTTCTCTTTCTTTACCATCTCACTTTATCGTCTCCCCAAAAATGTCAATAAACAAATCTCGAATATCTTTCATTTTTTCTCACTATCACTGTCATCAATACAATGAATAACCCTCAGCAGATAAAATAATAATGAAATTTCTACCAAATGAAACCTCACATTTGCCAGAAAACTGTCAGCAAATTAATTAATATCCAACCGAGGTCTATTATATTATAATCATCCACATCTGTTCCCCACAATCGGATAAAAGCCAGCATATGGCCACTATGAAAAAAAAGGACATCGACAAAAAAAATGACCAGAAAAAAATTTCACTCATCCAATCGAACCAAAATCCACGAAAAAACTCATAAAAACAAAACAAATCAATGAAATAAGAAAAAATTTCATGTCCTCTACACAGTAAGAATAAAAACGAAAATAAAAGTAGTGAATTAAGACGGAAATGAAATGTAATGAAATATGTATGTTCATGTGAATGTGCGTTTGGATATAAAGACAAGTTTATACTCGCACAAACGCACTGCATCTTTCTCTGATTTCCCAGGGGATATCTCGTTTTGCTCTTGACACGTGTAGATATAGCAAGGGAATTTTCGCAGCCATAGTATAAACGCACACACATTTATATACATGTATCTACACACACTCGTGCGAACAAAAGCTTGAAGTGGCGGCGGGGGATGGATGACAAAAAAAAAGTGGCAAAAGTTCCCATATAGATTCGCCACGTGTCTTCAAGTAGCATATCATGGCAGTAGTGGTAGTAGCAGTAGTAAAAGTAGTAGTAATAGAAGTAGTAGTATTTGCACTAGCACCAACAGTAGTAACACAAAATATGAAGCAGTAACAAAAAAAGTAGACTAGAAGTATATGATTTATTTTATTGCCCTTCGAGAGCGTGCATAATTTCACATCCCAAGTGGGTGTTATATTTGTCGCCCTCGTCAAGTTATATATAGATATGATAGTACTAACTTCCTTTTTTCTTTTTCTTATAAACCTACACGACGAAAACACCATCCAATCTTCTCTTCATGTATACCACTCTCACATCGTTGCATCAATTTTTTCTCTTCCCTTTTTCACTCTTTTCCTATCGACGAATTGAAAGGTGAACATGAAATCAACAGGTATATGCGAGGACTTGAACGAATAGGTGGTGATGGAAAGTGAGAGGTAAAGTGGGGGGAAAAGAGTAGGGAATAAGAGAAATAGAAATAGAATTTGAGCTCTCACTGCTAGAAATCTCGACATAAATGTCACAGGACGACGATATGCTTTTGCACCCCTTTCAATAAACCTTCATCATGTTTTTTTTTTTTCATGTTTTTCTATCACAATCAGAAATTCATATGGCGAATTCTGTATAATGTTGTGTGTGTCTTATTATTTATGGTATTGAATCAATTGTTCATTTTTATTAGAGTTCTGGAATCATTTTTGCAATGAAAAAGGGTGAAGAATATATTTATGAATAAAAGAAATAATTAATTAAATAATGTTAAAGACTAATATTGATGATTATACAATTTTCTTGTTTCAAAGGATGAAAATTCAAAATTCTATTCAATTATCTTTCAGTTTTAACAACTAAAAGAAGTAAATTTTCATATTCATTAAATAATTCCAATGACACTTCTCTAATCAAAAAATTTTCACTATTTAATTATTGTCAATTAACCAATTGCGAGAAACGAATGGCGATTGGGTTAAAAGGGAAAGGAATAAGAAAAAAAGAAAATACCATTGATGAAAAGAAAATGAAAATAGAGATGGTTGAAATGAATATGGTCTGAATAAATACCAGGGATATTCTTGTCAACGATAAAATGGACGGTGTGCACCAGTTTTCATTGTGCTTCCAGTTGTGGTTTTATGGGTATATATATATAAATAGACGGGTTCAATGGTGGAAAGGCTTCGTTAGTGGGGTTTTAGTCTGTGCGAACAAGGGCGACAGGCGAGAGCGCGAAGAGAATTGAGTGTGAGCGCACACGACCGCGCAGAAACAATGCCCTTAATCTCGGTCATTCACAATACTCGACTTCTGGCATTTCCTATCCGACAAAACACCCACACACTTTCATAGTTATGCATACATGCATGGACACAGACTCGAACAGATACGAACACCAACCACCCACTCAACATATGACAATTACATGAGTATACTTAACTTGGCTATCTCTTTTCGCTCTATTATTTTTTTTCTATTCCACTCGTCTTATTCTTTTGTGTTTATTTTTTTCTTTTTTCAGTGATATCGATGAAAGTGAGAATGAAAACATTACACAAGTCACATTTAAAAATTAATCATCCAATTTTTAGTGTATTGACATGTTGAAGTTTTTTTATGCTACAAAGCAATTTTTTTATTGATTATTTATTAATTTATTAATTTATTAATTTATTAATTAATTTATTAATGGTAATGTAATTATTTTTTAAGTTTTCTCTGAATGTAAAGAAATTAAAGTTTTCGTAATAATTCGTTGCTTTCAAGTTGGAAGTAGCTATTGAATAAGGATATTTATTCAATGTCTAGAAAATTTTCTTGATATTTGTGAAGTTGAATATCAACAGTTTTTACTTCTTCATTTATCGAAAATGCCGTTTGAAAAAACATCAAATAATTACAAATTATACTTTCACAAAGTGTTCAGACATTAGCTAACTTGGCATTCATGTTTATAATAAATTATTATATTTAGTAAAAATGTAAATGTTTCATATATTTTATGACTAAATGTAAATCGTATTCCAGAATATTTCCGTTCAATTATTATCAAACTCTATCAATTAAAAATATAATTTTTAAATTTCACAAATAATTCTACAGGCTAAAATTCAAATTTAACAATAACAATTCACCTCCACACATCGATTAATTCCTCAGAAAAATGCAACAAAAAACCATTCATCTAATTAAATTACATAAAAACAAAAACCCACTTGCCACAGAATAAAAAAAATTTTCATTTTCCACTCTGCTCAAATTGAAAATATATCCAATACAAAAAAAAAAAGGAAGCTATGAAAAGCCCCAGAAACACGTAAACAAGTACAAACACACATATATTCATTCGTGTTTTCATGCAATACTTCATATAACGAGAAATTCTATATTTATTTAATTCACAATAAAAAAAAAAAAAAAAGAAAAAAGCTCGCACATTTGACCTACTTCTCTTTAACTGAAACTCATCTTTTTATTCCTCGATATGCACACACATCTGTATGCATCGTTATTCAAATATTGTTATGTATGTCTTCATGTAGACCTATAAACTGTATATATTTGAATATATATATATATATACATATATACATGTGTATATAAAGTGTATACAAAAGAGTTCAACCTGATACTTTGTGATGCGATATCGAGCGTCGACAGTTGCCCAAAGCAAGTAAGCATCAGCTTTTGTTGCGACCAGAATATATATTCGTTTCTTCTCTACTATTTCTTCAACGTTCGATTTCTCTTCCAATTCCCCAATGTTTATATATATCTATATTTATATATATATGTATATATATAAATACGTTTGTGTATATACAAATATATATATGTATATATTTATATTATATAGTTTGTTCAGTGGCCGACCACAACGGTCTTTCCTTCCTTCCTTCCTTCCTTCCGCCGTAATTTCCACAGAGCAGACCACGTCCAAGCATTAACCCCATACACTTTCCTACTCTTCACCATCCAACTAACAATATATATATTTGTTTCTACCTTTATTTTCTATTTTTCGTTTGTACTTGCAATAGAGACTTCAAAATTATCTCAGTTTCTTTCGCATAAAAACTTTTTCGTTCACAGCAAAGTGATTGTTATCGATTATTTTCTTTTTCTTTTTCACTGTCTTCATTTTTTTTTTGTTCTTTTCTATCATTTGTTCCTTCCGTTTACTCTTCGTCTATTGGATATACTTTATTTTATTGTTTCTTTTATGAATTTTATCTTATATCTGGTAATATTTATCGGAATGAATTTACTTTATCAGATGTTAATGAGTATTTGTTTTGTAATGGAATTTTTATTTTCTATTAGAATGATTTCGTATTGAGAATGGAGAAATTGTTGTTTAATAAACGTAACTTATAGTATCATTGACAGTTTGATTATAATTATTTTTACCTAAGTGGAGAATTAGTGACAATATTCTGGTGAATTAGTTCTAGACTTTACTCCTTTTTTTGTGGTTATGTTTATCATGGAAGAGGAAAAAATTAAAGAAAGATGTAAGTGAAAGTAATTAAGGGTTGAGCATGGGGCGTATTGGAATAACTTGTTGACATTTCAAGAGTAATTTATCCTTTATTGTCAAATGTTCAAGTTTTTTTCCTCGTCACTGTATCAATTATAAAAATATTAATTACTTGTGTTTATGTTATAAATATTGATCACACGAAGATGAGAATTAATTATTTTATTATATTAATTAATTTACGTCCACTAAGATTTCACGTGACACATTGGTCTTAAAAATTATTTGAAAATTTATAAGTTTATTCAAAGTATAATGTGAAGATCATTGATGACCAATAGATAAATTCAATGGGTGAATAACTGTGTAAATAAATTGAATTTATGAATACAAGTTTGTAAAATATTAAACTTTATTTGATAATTCTATAAAAATGATCTCTATCATCATTGCCATCGTCATCATCAGTCGATAACAAGATTCCATCTGTGAAACTCGACGTCAAATCTAATTTTGACCTAGTTATAAATTTGTTAGTATATGAAAGGAGCAAACGTGCGCAAACACGTTCCAACAGTGCATATATGTACACATCAAATGCGGTTATATCCATCGATCAACACAGGCCAATGTAATATACCATTCCCATAACCATCGACCAATCGTACTCAATATTTACTCAACCACTAATGACGTCACAGCTTTGTGGGAATAATATAGACGATAAGGATAAAGACAAAGGAATGAAAATGCTTTTGTTAATCACACAATTTGAAGGGGAAGAATAAAAAGCAGAGTTTAATTCAACAATTGCTTTTTTTTTTCTGTATATTATCCATTGAAATTATTTCTATAGGTTGATGGATTGATAAACCCACACAAAAGCCGCAGAGAATTCAATAATTCGCGTATAAAGAAATATATTATGACTCAATTTTCATTGTGGTTTTGATAAACTGTAAATTGCTTAGCGGAAAGACCTAATTTATGTCCTTGACAACTTCGCAAATGCAATTGTGGTGTCCAAAATTTTTTTTTAGGTATTTAAAATAAGTTTTCAAACATAAAAAGATGACTGTTTGGATTGAAAGATAAAATAAATGGTTTTATTTACTGATAACTCATTTATTTATGATTTCCATCGCGAAAATCCAGTCTGATGAAATTTTCTAACATCTGAATATAAATAAATTCGTTTGAAATAATTCGATTCATATCAACAAAAGTGACGTTTTCATACATCAATGGAATTTTTTACACACTCTGAATTTCAATCATTCATGAAAAACACTCGATGAACTTCAAGCAATAATTTTAAAAGAATGAAAAAAAAATAAAGAAAGAAAAATTCAATAATTAATTTTACACAACTGAATTTTCGTCTTTTTCATCAGATAAATTTTTTTTTATGTTTACTTTATTTAAAATGTTGAAGAAGAGCGCAAAGTAATGGTTGAACCTTAGAAATATGTGTGCCGGACTATAACGGACCATTTCCACTAGCGAGTGAGCAAAGAAACAGTGTAGAAATGAGTCGGTCGGTTTAGTGGCCAACGTACCACTACATGCATCTAAAATCAAGATACCTATATCTATATTCATATATCCTTTCACAAGTAAAACGTGGACGGTAAAGCGGCGGATAAATTCACTGAGAACAATACAGAATGCAGCAATATGGCATTTTGCAGCTAAAGACCGGCAGAGAATTACCACTGGATGAATTATCTCTGACCATAATTCTGCGAGAAAAATGTTTTTCGGATTTTTCAACGATTATGACGCTGATACTTTTCAGACGTGTTCATCCGCTGAAATAATCAGCTTAACTCAATGTAAAGCTTTATTGGCTCGTTTTTATCCGTTTAATTATGTTAATGCAAACTTTTCCTTCATACAAAAATAATCTTCCTTTATCGATTTATTATTTCGAATTTTCCAATCTATTTATCTTTTCTTGTTCATTTCAAACATCAAAATAGTTTTACTAATTAATTTACCAATTAACTAAGTGAATTGATAAAATGTTTTATTAATTTAATTGTTGGAATATTCAAATCAAAAATACTTTTAGCATAATTTCAATATTATACTAGAGATTTATGTATGAACATTACAAAAATTTATCGATGTTTACTTTCTACTTTGTAATGAGCATCATTATCTCGTCACATTATGAAAATATCAATTTATTTGAATAATTGATCGTATGAATTATGAATATTTCATTTATGTGAGACTGCATTGCGGGTTTTATGGACGATTTACAACCGTCTCCCAATCTGTTTACACATTTTCATTCCATGCACAATCCAACATAGAAGCAGACTCTTGAAACGCAGGTTGGAAAAAATAATTCCTTTCACCTCACATTTTCAATCAAAAATTGTTTTTTCCGCGTACATCATAAAATTCCATTCATTTATTTATTCATTCATTCATTCATTCATTCATTCATTCATTCTTCGTCACAATTTTCCTCTTCCTTTTTTCCATTTTTACACAGCTCCCTCGTCATCATGAGATATAAATAAAAATGTGTAAGAAAATGTTATTCACAAGAAAGTATCCGAAAAATTTTAACACGCCAAATATGATATTATTTTTCTTTATATTTTTTACCCTCTTATTTTTCTTCTTTTTCCGTCGTTCTACAGCCTCTTATATGAAAAGATCTTTTCAAGGAAAATACGCGGAAGTAAAGAAAAAGCAGGAGAGCGGCGAGGCAGAGGAAACTGGGCTAACACGGTCGCCCTCTTCTAGTGTCGTGGGTGTTAACGTTTTAGCACTCCTCAAGCTTCACTCTTTCGCCTCTACTCTCTTGTTCTCTCTTTCATTCTCTCATTCCTTATGTTCTTTCCCTCTCACTATCACACCTTCACTCCTCTCTTCATCTTTCTTTCAAGTTGGTGCAACGCGTTAACGCTCAACCCACTTTACCTCGAGCCGAGCTCTAAATTTCTACGAATTCCAAGAAGGCGAGATCTCTACAGCTTCGGTGCGCTGTAGCGGCCGCCCATAAATTCAAGACCTTGAACATATCTCTCTGTTTCTCGCTCTCTTATTCTCCTTCTGTTTCAGGGAGATGGAAAACTTTTCCCATCCTCATTGTCTAACTCTATCGTCATTCTGCTTTTATCTCCCTCTTTCATATATATATAAATTTTTTCTTCCAAATCTACATATCTGTCAAGATAAATTGACCATCGAGTGGAGTTTAATATTTATTTCAATTGCAATTGTTAATTAACCAAAACTTTCATCTTCGTAGGGTAGAATAAAATCCAGAGAATTTTATACAAACATTAAAAAAATTATGAAAGAAAATACGATAAACATATTGACGTCAGAAAGATATTGAAGATAATTTGGAGATAATATAATTTAGTTATTGATGTTGATAATTAATATTCCATTGATGATACTGGAAATAAGTAAAATTTATTGAAGAAAACCTCAATTTTTCTGTTGATTTTTATAGAACTGAGTCTATATTTTCAAATGATTATCTGGTTGACTAACTCGTATGAGCATTGATGCGAGTAAAATTTGATTCGCATGAAAATTAGCAAACTTCAGCAATAATCACGAGCCTCAAAACAGCTGTAGCAGTAAGATAGAACAGGGCATGAACCAGCCACTGAGAAACTCATCGATGCTTCCTTTTATCGCAAAGTGAAGCGAGAAATTATAGAATTCATCACGATTCAAGTTAGGATCATGCGCATTTTAGCAATTTAACACTACCAACCAATTATAGCAGTATAAAAATGTTATAAATTAAATTCTAACAATTGTGTAAAAAAAGATCAAGGAAAGTTTCTTTTTCCGAACGTAATTAAATCACCAAAAAAAATGTTCTTCGGAAAATACAGAGTGACTTTTTGGAAGTAGAGATTGCGTATGTCTACTGTGATTCCATCAGCAAGCATATGAATGTCAATCATGAATAACAGAATAAAGAAATTACTAGTCAGAAAAAAAAATCCAGAAAAGAAGCGTCAAATTCTAGTGAAATTCGTCCATTGAATTTATAAACGATCACTCTCATTCTCGTAGAATACATTTCACGAGCCGCCACACAGCGACTCGTCTCCAGCTTCCTACTCAGCTCTGATTCCCCTCCCTCATCATTTCCATCATCCACGCGACAGATATCACTTCTATATTTTCTCTCATTCAACATCCCCGTCTATTATATTCGCTTATATAATTGTCACACATCTCGTTGCACAACTGATTCATTTTCAAATCAATAAATTGATATTATTTAACAGAGAATTAATATAAAAATTGATAGTTAATTTAAATTGTTGAGACGAATTATTTTCTATAAATCAGAAATTATTTTCAAATCTTTCGTTACAGACAGAACAGTTACAATTAAAATTTTGACTATTCTGTGATTATTAATCTTAAAAAATAGCCTTCAATAGGGAAAAGTAAAGAAAATTAATTTTTATCATGATTTTCTTAATTTACTTTTGAAAATTTCAACAAATTTTTAACCAAACACACTAAAATTCGTAATTATGCACTAAATGATTAGAGAACATTTTTTTTTTTACCAAAGTACTGTCGATAAATGTATCAACATAAAATATCGCTACACTCTCTACTAAATTAGAATAATCAGATAATTTTGTGTTTCTTTCTCATTGTCAAATAAAAATAAGACACAACAAATGATACATCAAACTTTCTCTCTCTTAGTCATCATTTTTGATATGACCATTTTGACAACTTGGCTTCACAGTGACAACATAAAAAGACCGAACTTTATCTAAAAACGATTCACATTCAGATACTTTTGATTTATGTCCTAACCAATTTTCATATTAATAAACAGATGGTCACAGACTCTACCAAGAAACGTGCACAATATCACAAAAATTCCATCAAATATGCCAAGACAAATCCTTGTATTCTATATATCTGTACATACATGTATGCACAAGCATTGTATGTATCTATAGACACAAAATAAACCCATGTCAAAGGGTAGAAATGAGAACCCAAAGGGTGTATCAAGTTCTATAGGGGTGTCTTCAGTATCGAGTTAAGGTTAGTCGAGTCTTTGGATGAAAGAATCATTTTTATCTTCGTCCAAATCATCTCCACAAACGAAATATTATTTCCATCATTCATCCCCGAAAACACACGAGAAAAAATAGAAAGAAAGGCAGGTAAACAAAAATACAGGACAACCTTATACCGCTAATGTAAATGATACCCAATTAAAAAATAACCCAAAGCTCCAGGTAAATAATTATGAAATTAAGCTCTTTCGAGTCATAATTATCTCTCAAATAAAAAACAAAACTCATAAAAATAGAAATAAAAAAAATGGTGAAACATAAGAAATGAAGTGAAATGGGAAAAAAAGTATGGCAAAGAAAAACAGGTGCGTAAGGATGTCGCAAAGAGTATTGACGTCGAGCGGCTTTTAAATATTGCATCCAAGTCACGTTTCAGGACCCGTATTCACCCTCCGCTCTTCGCCCCGCTGTCTCTTATTTGCTCTCCTTCGTCTCTTCCTTCATTCCACCGTCCGATTTATATATCTATCCTTGTCTTATTTTTACTCTTTATTCACCACCAATACCAACGTTATCCTGTGTGGCCCGATCGTCGCATAACTACCGCAAGGTTGCTAAAGAGACCTGGAAAAGATGGGATGAAGAAAGAAGCAACCGTAACATTCGTGTCTTCTCAACGATAAAAGAAAGAAAAAAAAATCTAAAGGAAGAGAAAAAAAAGGGAAAAGTTTTGTCGTGCAGTTGAGGTCAGGTTGTAAGTGAAGAAGTTTAATGCTGTAATACACGCTCGAGTTTGTTAGAGCATGATAAAGTAAGAGCAAAAAAAAGAGAAAAAAGACGGAAAAACTTATGCTAACGTGAAGATGAATAACATTCTTAATGTTTAATTTCCTTACTTCGCTTGTTCACTTGCACAAAAGAATTTGTGTAATAACTGAAATATATTTCATTACATTCATCCAGATATTAAAAACCATTAACAATTTTTAATAAATAATTTCGTCGTTCATTTCACCAGTTGTATTCGTTTGAAATAAAAATTAAAAAATATTAACATCACGATAAAACGTAATTACCGTACAATTGTGGTAAATAAAGTCGTTGTGAATGACAAGATCTGTACTGAGCACTGCATCATACGAGAAAAAAAGGAGGAGAAGAGGAAAAAAGAGAAACACCTGACAGTAACATTGTAACAGTAAAAAAAAATAATAAAAAAACACGAATAAGTGACTCACCATAAAGAATTCCGAGAGTTGTCTCCTTCACACTGCGCTGCGCGCATACATGCGTATATATATGTATGATATGTGTGTGCGTGTATGTGTAAGTATGTCTCTGTCAGTCTTTATATTTTTGTGTCGAAGAGCGTTGGTGGCTCTTGAAAAATTTTTCAGGATACCGCACTCTCTTTCACAACAACACCAACTCTTCTCTGTACTCTGCGTGCGCTCAACGCCAGCCGTAACACGAGGGTAGAAGTTTTATTTTTCCTTCTCCCTTTTGCTCATATCCACCCCTCTTTTTGTTCTCGTACCTTTCATGTACACATTTATATATATATATAACACTCACCCACAGTTACACACACTCGCCTATCGCGTGGCCTTGACGAGTCACGCGCAAGCGGAGCGAGATACGTTCGAACGACAGATGCGCGAGCGGAAAATGATTATAAAATAAAAAAGAAAAGAAAAGAAAATATGATGCGTTAAATATTTTTATTTTAATTTAGTTGAAATTGTTTTTTTTTAAAGAAATATAATTTAATAATTTAATATTTTAAGAAGATTTTTGTATTTGTTGTTGAAATAAAGTTGAATTAATTGTTGTTGTAATAAAATATATGCACAGTGAATTTTGACGATTTTGTTTGTTTACTTCGTGTTATTTTTTTTTTTTTTCTCGCAGTAATGTTGAACACAGAGAGAGGCGACGCGAAAAACGTGTCACTTCGAGCGAAGCACGCAGCCTATAGGCTACGGATAAGGTTATATTGAAGAAGGAGAGAAATAGGGGCAACCCCGTCGCCTGCGCGTCTAGTTCGTGAGGAGGGTGACTATGGCGCTGGTTCGAGGGATGAAGAGAGTGTGAGGACGAAGAGAGAAGAGAAAAGAGAGACGACTCGACGCTACCAACAGCCCTTCTCCCTCTTCTACGGCATCACTGCCACCACCAACTCCAACGCGCGCAACCCCTCTTCGTTTATAGCATTATTCACAGACAGGGATGTGCCCTTTATTTTCGACGCCCGGATTCTATTTACTTACTGTTATAGACAGTGTTTTTGTTTTTTAGTTTTTTTAGGGTTGTTTCGCATTTGGGGATATTTCAATTTTTAATGTTTAGAAGGGAGATTGGAAGGCAGAACTGGTGTGACATTTTGGATTATTTGATTTTGTTCCATTACATGATCATGAATGATCGAATTTTAAAAGGGAATTTGCCGAAGTTTGCGATTGGATTTGAAAAATTGTTGCAATTTTGAAAGTTTTAAACAAATCTTTTTGCAAAGGGTGGAAGTAATAAGTAAATGATCAGTAAAAACTTTGATTTGTCTCTTGAAAATTAAATTTATGAAGTAGAATTTTTTTTTTCAAAATCCAAAAGTTTGACTTGAATTTAACGTTATTGAAATGGTTTTTATTCCAACTCTGATATTTCGTCTAAATAATATTAAAGTCAAATATTGATTTATTCTTCGAAGCATATCATCAGTTATTAGTATATCAAATTTTATACAATTGGAAATTTATCGAATACAATTGTTTATATACCTCAAGTATTTGCTCAACAAAACTGGTGCGTCATGTTAAACACAATAACATGCTCACTAATGGTTAATTTACAATAGAAGTAGTGTACCGCAAGCACTGTGTAGAAATAAATTGAAGACGAAATAAAATGAATAGAATAACGAAAAGCGAAAAGAGGAATGTGATAAAAGGAAATTTATATAAAGTATCAATTGGAATTGCAAAAAGAGAAATATTTGGAATTTCATATTGGACAAGGTGAATACACTTTGAGGTAAAAATGATATATATATATATGTATGTGTGTAAACACATGCATATATAGTATACGACGAAAGACAACTACTTACTCTGTCTCGCCAGTTATTGCAAACAACGTGACAATACTACCAAAAAGTCCAATAATCCACATTATTGTATGTTCTATCATTTATCTTTGGATCTAATTCAAACTCTTCGACTCTAAATATTCTTAAGCAACTGAATGTGAAAAGAAAACCAATAAAAAATAAATAACAATGTACACAAGTCAATGTGTAAATTATGGCTTCCATTTTTGAGATATTCAATAGGAAGACCTAATTGTCGAAAAGAGAAATTTAATAATTGAAAAATCAAATTTTAAACTGAAAATTTCCCGCGCGTTAGCAACACTGATTTTATTTCATTCGCACCTTTGTCTATACAAACAATCAACAAATGCGGTACACCATTCAATTTGCATTTGAATTTTCTGTGCGTTCTATTTTATTTTTAATTTCACATTCACCATAATTTTCTCATTGACGTTTCGTTTCTCAATATTTTTCAGGATAACAACGATGCATAAATTTGTTTTTGTTGTAACTGCACAAATGGAAAACTCATAATTATGATGATAACAAAATTAGAATCTCTAATTGAAGTAATTGAAAAATTCTAAGATATCTGAATTCGAATTAACACATAAATGAGTACGACTAGGACATTTGTTACTGTAAGAAGTTGTAAGAATAAAACGTCTAATGAAAACAAAAAATCATGGAAATTATACTACAAAAATTATTTCTATCTTACGAGGGATGATTATATTGATCATCTTCGCATTCAGTGTTTTCAATTCAAAACTTTCAATTTCATTATCGACAAAATGGCAACTCTAAAAGTTTCTCTTCGTATGTCAATACACAGTTGAATAACTGGAGAGTAGTAGAAATTGAAGAATAAATTGGAAGGATAGAAGAGAATGTCGACATGGTCGTGAGAAAAGTTTGCAGAACGTAAAGAGTTGCAAAAATTTTTTCTGACTCACGTATACAATGACCATTTTCCCCTACTCCGTTATTTTTTATTTCTGCTTGCTCTATCCTTCGCTTTATTTTTTTTTTACATCTGCACTCATTTGGATTCTCTACTCACAGCTATATGGAAATGCTACTTTTCTGGGTGTAAATCTCCCTTCCCTTCTTATCTCTCATTTTCTCGTTCACATTCTCCACAAAACAAGTTCAGCAGTACCCAAGTCAGCATCTATTTTGTTTTATTCATACATAAAGAAGGAACAAGAAATAAACTGAACAAAAAAAAATAAGAGATAACGAACAAAAAAACCGAATTTGATGAATTTCCCACGGAAAATGCTTTCCCATCTGCACGACAATATCAAAGAGAAACGTAAATAACAAAAGTTGGAAAAACATAAAAAAATAATGAATGATTAAATGGATGAAAAAGTGAGAACAAACTGCCGCCAGAAAAATTATTCTCTACCGAGGCGAAGAACAAATTGGAAAATGAAAAAAATAAAAAAATAAAAAAGAAAGAAATATTTCGCACGAAACTCTCGTCGTCGCGCGCAGTTTTAATGATCCAACAGTTTTTTGTAATTAGCAGTAGTCAGCTTTTCCGTCTCGCTGACTAACCACTCAATATATACATAGTATACTATACACACAAAGAAATAAAAAGCGTTTGTTTCTCATGTATATGTGTATACATATGATGTACGAATGTTCACAATAATGTTCCAAGTAAAAAAATAAAATTAGTAACTCCTGTAATTATGAAATTCATTAAAACCCTCTGGTCTACAGATTACATTACGCGTGAATGTCTGTAAAAAAATAATCACCACATTGAACACTTTGACGTAAAAAAAATATGTCTCTCATTTAATCCAGCATCTCTGTTCATGTAAATAAAAAATTCTAATTCATAATTTTTACCCCACAACATGTTAAATAGTCATAATTTTATTAATTAACAACCACACTAAATGCCAAATAGTCATCAATTACAAATTTTCCAGCATAAATAAATAAATTTCCACAAATAATTTCATTTGTTCATATTAATAAATTTATCTAATTAAACTTCAATCTGTTATTAAATCTCCCATTTAAATATCAATCACTAATACAACATTGAATAAATCTCTCGAATATTTTCATTCGTCCATTCCAAAAAAACAAGCAAATTTCACATAATATAAACAATCCAAAATTTCTAACTGCCAACGAGAATTTTATATATAAAATATAACATATTGCATTTTATTGAATATTTATGCACGAGCAGACAAAAGGCTTTTCATTATAAAACGAAAGAGCGATATCTGAGTATCTCATGGCTTTATCCATATGTGCAATCTCCCTTCTGTAACCACGCTCAATAATCGCTACATATAAACATATACCTATACATATGTATGTATATGAACACTATACATATTTTGGAGCAAGTAAACGCATTAAGAGTTGATTGTAATTTTACACATGACATAATTCACGAACGGCTTCGTTTTCCGAACGTTGTTGTGCACAGTCCTATACCAAACATTATTCCATCTCCCTCACTCTAATTTTCCACCCCTTTCTGCTCATCCCACCGCCATCACTTTCCCATAAACATATATTCGCTGCTCTGTGTAGTGCAGTAACTATATGTACTCTTTCTACTCCTTCCGACACTCACTCACTCACTAAAACAATTAATTTCCTCTCTTCGCCACATCTGCACTCACATGTGTATATGTAAATATCCATAGACACATACACACTCGCACACTTTATGTTTCAACGTCATATTCTATTGGTCGTCTACTGCTTTGTCATGTTCATTTAATTGCATTATGAAAACCACCACTTGAATTATTGCACAAAGTTCAAAATCGAAAGTTGTGAGATGTTGCAAAAAATTTGAGGGGACAATTTTATTCGCTATGTTGCACTTTTAGTGGTTTTTTTTTTAATTGTTTCCATTACTCGAACTTAATTGAAATGTGATTGAGCGACAGTTGGAGATCGTCAAGTGAACCTGTAAAATAATTGTTTTAATTCAAAAATAATCAACTGATGATTTTATATCGGACCAGAATTTGAAAAGCTTTTTTACTATTAAAAAATATTATTGTTTCTCTTATTTACATTAATTAGTTTCTTGTCAAGGTGGACAATTTTTTATGAATAGTGATATCAGTGGAGAACAGAATTTCATGGCATTGTCCACAGTTTTCACAGAAGTATTTGAAAGAGAAGAGAAAGCTGATAAATCGATGCCCACCTTTTAGCTAGTAAAGAATTCAAACATATTTATATCTCATGAACTTCATATTTCCCATGTGAATCGAAATTACATATCGATACGGCATCTCTGAATGAACATTCATGTATTTACATTATCATGAATATGTATTTGTATATACGTGCACGTACATACAAACATTCTTATACCCATACATTATTCCATTGCGAATTTTCACGTTAACTTTCTTAACCGTTTTCACAATCCCTTGAGAAAGAAGGATATTATATAATATAAATACCCAAATATGAATATATATACACAATCTCGAAAATGCAAATGCAAAATTGCCTACAGAAATGCGGGAAATCCATATCTGCCACGTTGAAAAATTAGGATTTTGTTCATTCACATATGTAGACATGCAAGACAATCAAAAATGTAAGTTGATAAGATGAGAAATATTTAATGTTAAAAAAAATTGAATATTAAGGAATAAAAACGAAATAAATATTATTTGATAGATAATATTAGAGATAATTTTGTTTTTCCTGATTTTAGTGTTTGACAGAGATAAAGACTTAATATTCCATTTCACAATGTTTAGTTAACGGTTTGAAAAGTTTTACGTGTAATAACCAGTTGAAAAAAGAAACTAACATTTCGTTGCAGGCTGAACGTTCAGACTTCGGTTAACTTTGCGATAAAGGTATCACGATTGTATTATTATCTAAAGCAAAGCAATATCGAAAGAACAATTTTATATTCAACTTTATGACCCGGATGTATCGTGACTGTATATGTACAAAAAAAAAGTTGAATGATAAGTGACTGGAACTCTAAGACTTCGAATACAGTCAGTAGTCACAAATCATCACTTAAACAGAACAGAATACTAAGAACTGTGGTATGAAAATTAGTATGAAACCGACAGTGGCCTTATGGGCATTCAGCTTGATTTGGATAACTTTGACATATGCGAATCCTATCAATAAATCTCCGAATACAAACAATGAAGACTTTCCAACAAAAGCCAGGAGAGCTGCTCCACATTCTAGTGGAGAAGTAAAACCTGTCCAACATGGCAGAGTTGAACCCGAAAATCGAATCCAATCAATACATAAACTACAGAAACGAAGTCCGTGGAGACTTTTTGGAAAAGCAGTTGGCGAAGCAGCAGCCAAAAAGGGTTTAGCGATGTCATAGATGTAGCGCGGGGCGCGAAGAAAGGATATGATGAAGGTCAGAAGATGAAAGAAGTGAATGCAAGAAAGATGATGCAGGATGAAGCATATGCTAGAAAACGTGAATTCGCGAAGGAACGCCTAGATTCAAGTTCTGAAGCGGGAAGCGGATCTATCAGTGGCTCTAATCCATCTCTTGGCAGCATTAGTGGATCTCTAAGTAGCTTGAATAGTTGGAACGGAGGCTTGACTCGATCTGCGTCAGGTTTGTTGCAGTCTCCAGCTGAAATAAACCAACTCACTAGGCAATTCGGCTCGGGTCTTTCTCTCGATCATGGCTCAAGGAAATTTAAAACAAGCTTGCATAGGTCTGCTAGTGACACCGGTGGATTTCGCGGCTACGTCCAACCTGACACAGCCGGAAGTTTAGCTGATATAAGTAGCTCAAGCATTGATCGATTTGGTGATGGAAGGAGCATAAGTAGGTCTATCAGTAATGAGATTGCACGGGGCAATTTATTTAGCAAATCATCCGAAGAGACAAGTGTTTTCAATCCTTTGGAGCGCGATCAGAACAACCTTCGAGGCGGTTCTGCATCCAGCAGCATGTTCAAAACCCACCCTCGGGGTGGCTTTCTCAAAACTATAGGCAGAAAAATGAGCATTGTGCCCGACGAATCGAGTAGTGGAGAATCTGACGATGAAGATTCGTCAGAAGCGCAGCCCAGAACATCCAAACATAAATTGACTATTAAACGTCGACCATCTCGGAAGAACATTCTTCTATGAAAAGATCATCGTCTACGCGATGTTGGTCGTCTATTCTGTCGTTTTCATAATTCGCCTGACTAATTTTATGAACAGTATAAAGAAGAGATTTGGGTATGCAAATCTAAAAATGATATCGTAGATGGTATCATAAACTAATAACCGAATTTTTGTTCTCCCAGGATGTATTTTGTCATAACTGATGAAATTATTTATGTCATTAGCAAAAATATTATACAAAAGGCCGATCAGGACTCTCATGTTGGATGTGTAACAATCAAAAAATTTCCTACAATATTTCTTGGAAAAATGATGATTTAGATCATAAAATCTAAAAAAAATGTATACAGCAATAATAAACCAAGCGCAAGTCAAACATTGAATATTCACATAGACTATCTCACACTATGACTGTTTTGTAAACATATACTGATGAAATAAAATTCGACAGTTGATGTAAACAGATTATTTACTTTTATTTATGCATTTTACGATGCACAACTGTTATCTAAAAAAAGAAATAACAGGTGACGATATGCAATATGAAGCCAAACCGATATTAAAACTTTCACACATTCTATATCTACGTAAAATAACAATAACTACAACGTGGCAGTCAAAAATATTTTCTCCCACTAAATAAAATTTGAATCATTCATAATTAATATAGAAATATCAATCGGTGTAAACTTCACATTTCGTTACATGAAAATGAAGAATATTTAAAATTCATGGCGCAAATGTGGATTGGCTGACTTAAAGTTGCTGTGATGCTTCATACTAATCTGAAAATTCTGTGAATCTACATGAAATTGACCTATTTGATCAGGCGATGATCAAAACATGCAATTACTGCACTCTGAATACCAATGATTGGTTACTGACAAATGATATTTTACAAATTATTAGTTTATCGGTTGAATGAACGGGATAATATTTAGACTATAGAATTAGTTTACGAGACAACGAAAAGGGGTGAGAAGCAACAGAAGAGAAAAGTGAAGGAGAGAGAATTAAATGTGGAATATGTATATATATATGAGGGTTACAATCCGTGTGTGGTGAACCACAAATGCCAGAAGCCTCTCATTGTCATCCCTTTTCAGTGGCAAAAAGCCTTTGGTCTTTGGGTTCTCTTCTATTATCTCTTCTACTTTGTCTACACACTCTATTACTATTTTCAGAACATGTCTCATTGAAATACATCCTGAGAATTTATGTTGTTCATCAAAATTATCTTTAAATAAAAGATTAATTTAAAATCCATCTAATTTCCATGATTTTGTACAATCTCGTTGTTCAGAGAGAGATAATGAAGAATATTGAATTATCTGAATATAAAAAATTCCAAACATTCCACAGAAAACAATGGATATAAAACAATGCGAGCAGATATCAAATTCGAAAATATAATTTTTTGTTTCCGCCAATTTTGTAAGGACAGATCTTTTACACTTACAGTTCAAAATATATCCCAGAAAATATAGAAAAAAAAAAAAAAAATGCTCAATGTCACAGAATTAATTATTCATATGTAATTCCAAGTGAATTTCAAAAAAAAAATCGAAAACTATAAAATTATGTACTCATGGAGACCACAAATCATTCAGAATGTTCACTCCCGATCAGCCAATTGCAAATTTTTTATATTTCCTCTTTTACAAACTGGCAACATTCATTCCTTCCTCACATATTATTTACTTATTTATTTATTTATTCATTTTCGTCGAGACAACAATCTTTTCAATGTAAAAAAAAACAAGTATGACAGTATGATTCATATATATACGATGAGTTTACATGGCGCGAACTTCTCATGAAATTTTCAAGATAACTGGAAAAGATGTTTCTATAAAGCAACATTTTTTCTTCCTCCCCTTCTTCTTTTACTGCACTCATCCACACATAAGATAAAAAATTTGTTCGCATCCTCTCGTTTCTCAAGAGTTTCATTTCTCTTCAACAGAAATATGTCCTCTGTTTTTTTCTCTTTCTCTCACTCTTTCTCCCTCTAACCTTTCACTTTTTTTTTCCTTCTTTTTATTTCAACGTGAACTTTATTTCCCTACAATAATACAGTTGACGAGTAACACGAATGGTTATTCTCCTTTACAGGAGTGTAAAAAAAAAAGGAAACAAACACCATCGTACTACCTTTAATTCTTATTTTTTTTTTTATTTCCATTTTCATTTCCATTTCCCGCGATAACTTTACCACTCTGTACACACTTCTTATATCCAATCTCATATTATATCTATGCGCCTTTCATTCCCGGTCGACTCATGGAACGAGTTATTATCGCCAGTACACTAAAAAAAAAAAAAAAAACAAGCCCTATACATTATACTTCAGTATATACACTCTCCACATTTTCCTCGTTAAATATTTAAATATTATTTCACCGCTGGTTTTCCCTCGTTTTTTCTATTTTTTTCTTACTCCATCATTCTACTTATTTTTTCATTTTTATTTAATTCACCACCCTTTACTAATTACCCTAGTGTAACTTTTTTACAAAATTGAAAAAGAAAGATATGAAATTTTGAACAGATAATTTAATTGCATTTGATCATTGATCAATTAATTATTATAATTTAGTAAAAGGTGAAATGGAAAAAAAGATTAGACCAATAGATTTACTTTTTTTTCCATTTTTTTCTTACGTTTGCATCCGAAAATATTTGCGGTGAGGAAAAGTGGTGCCCTCTTTGTAACGGTTACGTTTGAGCTTGAGCTTTTTTTGGAAATAAAATTTGCATTTTTAATTAACTACAGTGATAACTGACTGACTGATGAGAATCGACCAATAGAAATGAACCTCAAAACGAACATGTAGTGTGAAAATAAGACAAGACAATTTTGTTTTTAGTGACTTAAGTTGAGAACGTTGGCATTGCTCATGTATTTCATGCAATTTATGCAGATAGAAGAAATATATGAATTAAAATTGACGGAATAACATCCACTGCAAATGAAATCGGCAGAGTGACTTTGACAGCCAATCAATACTTGGCGAAAGTGACAACGAAACGAGAATCGAAGTTTTATTTATTCAGAACACAATTCAAAGTTGGAATATGAATGGAATAAAACTTAATTGACAAAAGTGTTCAATTGAGAAATTGAACGCGGCAAGATTTTACTTTTCGAAGTTATGAATTCAGATTTTAATTAGAAAATAAAAAAATTGGTCGATCCTTTATGGGGTTCTGATAATGAGAAAAAATTCAACAGGAAACTTGATTTACAGAGATTGGTCTTCGTTTCCTGCCTTGATCTATATAGAAATGTCGTCAGGTGAAATACATAAAAAAATTCAAAAGAATTTTCGAAATGTTCTTACAGTTAAAGCCCTCGACGAAGAGTCAAAACTCTGCAAATACACAAACGTGCATGAAACATCAAACGAAATTTTTCTACTATCAGTTCACTTTATATCGGCCAGAACGATAAGCGAAAAACTATTTCAACGATTGGCTATTGCCAAGCATTTCAATTTATTACCCACCTATTCGTCAGAACTGAAATTATTTGTGAAATAGAATTTTATTTAAACTCTGTTTTCAAAAAATACTCCTATTTTCTCTAGCCAAAATTCTGACTTTGGATTAGTTCTTTGTCGATGATAAGTTACTAATATTCATCATCATTCAACTTTTATTTCAATTACTACTCCAAATTTCCATATTTTTCATAATTTCCTGAGAAGATATAACACAGTGTTCGAATGTGCAATACATTCTTTACATACTGGCAAATTCATCAACAAAACTCTAATAATAAAATACAGATGGGCAAAATTTTCAAGTTTCATATTCAATACAAATTCAATTCACAGTGAAACTGCAAATTGAATCAATTCACTACCCATTTAATCAACAATCAATATAAAAATTGTATACATTATTCATTTTATTGTAACACCAAACAAATAACACCCATCAAATTTCATTCTCTCTCACAAATTCCATCAACAATTTTCGCCCATAAATAACAATATATGACAAAAAACATAAAGAAAAAGGAATTGAAACGTTGCGAATATATCTTCGTATATTTTTGCAAGACGTCAAAAGTTTTCTCCGACTTTATCACAAAACATCAATGCATTTCAAGAAGACGCTCGAGAGATATGCGCAGAAAAACTGAGTTATAAAAGAAGAACAGAGATAAGAATAAAAGCGGCAGTAGAAGAATATCAAGAGCCTCAAAAAAATATACGAAAAGAACGAAAGTATCACGAAAGAGAAAGAAACAGCTGGTGTAGAGGCAGAGTAAGAGATTTTCACACAGGCGGCAATGTGGATAACTCGTCCCTGAAGTGCAGTAACCTCAGCGAAGAAGAGACTCGAACTCGCGTTTTCATAGATTCGAGAGCCGAGTAGACCTTATGACCCGTGCAAAATGTATGCCCCTCGCCCTCTTGTTACTCTCACCTCACCTGCTTGAGCTTCATGGCATTTTCTACATCTTGCAACCAAACTAAATCGAGCGTGTCAGAGAAAATCACCCAATCCACCCAAACGAAATATTCCTATAGATATCTATAATACAACTGCAATTTTCCACAATTTTCCCATCTTTTATTTTCAAATCTTTAGATATATAACCCACCCCCAACATATATCTAACACCACCGACTGCAGAATTACAATGAAACGAGTGATCCAAATGCATATCTGATGTGACACATCTGTGAAAAGACGATGTCTCGTACGTAAATTTATATAGTCATATCACTTTTTTTTTTATCCACACGAATGAAAACCCAATAACTTTATTCTCCATTAAATATAAAATTTAAAACGATCTAGTTTAGAAATAAAGAAAGAATTATTTTCTCTTTTATTCATGCTGAAATAAAAAAAAGAGAAAGACAAAATTCGCGTTATTTATTTTCAGGCAGTATGTCATGTAATACTTTTTTTTTTAATTTCATTTCATCCCCTACTGTATTATTTGACTACTACCGCTACTTCACTTCTCACAAGAGCGTTGATAAACGGTAGAGAAAATAAATTATTTTAACTGGACGGTATAACGTTCATATAAAAATATGCACATGACAATGACAATTGTCCAATTATAAGTGTGTCATAATTATTCTGTTGATATACTCGTAATAATGTATAAAATGTTAATTATAATTGCAAAGAGCACTTGGTAAAGACCACACGTATGTATACGTAACACAATTATGTTCAATTCAGTGGACCATTAAACTTTCTCACATCAAATTTAATTTGAAATTGAATCCCGAATTATTGTGATTGTTGGGTAATTTCTGTGAATTTCAGTTTCGATTGCTGTAAAATTTTCGCTAGGGTTTTAATGATAATTTTGAATTTTTTCAAAAGTAGAATTGCCATCAACAATATTTTGACTAGATCAATACGAACATTATGTATAGATATATATACACAGCTGATTCTATTCAGTGTCGTCTGTCACTCACATGGAATTTTCAAGTGTCATAAACGACAACTACGTGCATATTTGTAGACCATAAGAATTGTGCTTCCAATTACACTCAGTTATGGTTTATGTGTATAAATATATGTTTTATGGGTGACAATAAATAGACGACGTTTATTTAACAATCATGTCCCGCCTTAGTAAACTGCTATAGATATACATTTGAATTTAATTGATAGTTTGTTAGATCTGTTGTAAGACGAGAAAATTTAATGAAACTCGTTACGTTATACCCACTCGATGATACGAGTTATAAACCAACAAAGTGGAATTTTTCTGCTGCTAATTTGTGGAACATCAATTTATGAGACCCAAACTAACAAAGGTCTTATTTAGAACAATCGAAATAAAGAAATTTCAGTTCACCCATCGAAGGACAATCAGAAGACAATGTGCTAAATGAAACATAGTATGGGCGATGTGATGGAATTAAATTCATGAGAGAAAGTTAATATTACTTATGTATGATCAAAAGTACTGAGAATTGTAAAGGCATTGGTTTCAAATGTTATTGATGTGCCTTGGTGTTTTTTGTTCTTCACCTCACTTGAATACTATTTGCAACTACCAGAGTACTCTCAGTAAACTTATTCAATGATAATATAAAAGAATAATGACTTGACAGAACTGACAAAATAATAATTCACAAAGTTTGAAATATATAATAGAGATATTCAATAAAATTAACATGTCAATAACAATTTTCACAGAATAAAGTTCAACAATTAAAATTAAAATCCAAGTGGTAACGGGTCGTTTGTTCGCAAATACATTCTTTCAAACACAGTCACGCGATACAGAATTGTTCAACTCCAAATCTACTAGTTCAACATTATTAAATAATAAATACACATAATTAAAATTCAAATTCAAAGTGAAATTAAAAGTAATTCATTTGTTTCATTTCATGTCAAACTAAATTCTCATCAGCGACAAAGTGAATAAACGCGCTGGCAAGAACAAAGAGATGAGGGGAAAACAAAAAAAAAAAGGTGAAGTGTAGAAGGACGAAGGTGAGCTACACGCAAATGGGGAAGAGAATGGAGAAGCAACGAGCACCCTTATTCGTGGTGCAATGCCTTTGCGCTACGATCGACGTTGAAGCACAACCCCCTCGATTAGACGATGTGGTTACCTAGTTACTTGTCCGTGGGGTGCTTGTGCTTGCCCAACCCCCTCACTCCTCCCTTCAGACTCACCGTAACCAACATTGCCCGCCCGTCGACTCATTCGCCCATACCAACTCGAACCTGTCGCGAACAGGTTACAAACGACGGGCGCGGTATTACGAGCCACAAATTGCACCTCGCCGACTGATACCTTCCACTCTCCACCTCACTCTCCTCCCGCTTCTTGCCACCTTCGAGGCTCTTGCCCCTTCAACCTCAAACCCTCCCTTATTCACAC
The DNA here is from genome assembly GCA_030523045.1 of Meteorus cinctellus. Classification (NCBI taxonomy): domain Eukaryota; kingdom Metazoa; phylum Arthropoda; class Insecta; order Hymenoptera; family Braconidae; genus Meteorus; species Meteorus cinctellus. Next base: position 209,998 of record JAPYZF010000155.1, read on the forward strand.
TCACTTGGCCTGTCTCGGTATCCATTTTCATGCATGTGAATATTTTTTTAATATTATCTTCATACACTTTTTCTCAGCGTGAAATCAAAAATGAAATGAAGAAACATAATGAAACAGGTGATCTTTCATTTTTTATAATGATCAATCACAAATGTGAATCAATATTTTTTCATTCTCCTCATTTCACGATTGTTGAGATAGAAATGGAACTAAATATATATTTATTGCATTGAATCAACAAACCTAATGCAATGAAAAAAAAATATTAAACGAGAAGTTTTCCAGAACTATCAAGAAAAATAGTAATTTCATGTGATTTCAATTACTCAAATTCTATACAACACAAATCTTCAATCATATTTTTTTATTCCCTAGTCATAGGAATTAATATTTCGTTAAGACATTGAATCATCAGCGAAAAATAATTCTAATTAAGAATTCAAGATAAATCATCAGAAGAAATCATGAAAGAACTCATAATTCTGTTTAAATATATAAATTAAATACATGAAATATATCAACTCATCATTTTCTCTTTCGTCAAATTTATTTTTACGAAAGAAAAATACTCTCCGCGCAAAATATTGAACGAATGAGATGATAAATATATTCATATAAAGCACTGCCATTTTATCCTCTCACAACTGACGAAGAAATCAATTCAATTAATATGCCACAATAGATACAATTCATATCTCTAAATATTCGCCCAGATATTTTGCATCTATACGTATAAATATCAAATTATACGCACAAATCATGATTTTGATACAAAATAAATTGATTGATGAGTTCAATACATACCACAGCATTTATATAAAATCCAATTGTATTAATTCATCATATTGAAATCAATTCTACCGGATTAAACGAATGTGCGATGGACCTGAGAATGGAGAAAATTCAATTAATTAATAATACATTTTCATTCAGTGCTAAACACAATCGAGTACTAATCTTAGAATAACTTATGGATATCAATGAATATCAATATTAATTATCCAAGGCACAATGTTAATTATCAACTATGAATTTAACAAAAAAGTTACAATCTCACCAACCTCAGCCAATGTAAAGCTCTGTAAAGATCGCAAATGAACAGTCAAAATTTGTTTCACATTTCACACTGATTTAAAAACGTATATACACAAAGAACTGATAATCACTATCACTAACCTCAAAACAAACCTACAATTGATGAATAATGTTAATTAATTTAATGAATAAACTGCAATAAATGAAGAATAATTAGAAAAAACTCTGAGAGATCAACTACTGCGTGCAACGAACATTCTGATGACGGTAAACTTGAGCTGCGCTGTAGTCTACTGAGTGCCGAAAAAAAATGGAGAGGTTAACGATCATTGGTTACGAAGAAAAAAGGCGCCAAGATTATTATAGCGCGAAATTCAAAAAATTTAGCCGTAGAATGTGATTTGATATTCAAAAATCGTGTCATTGGCATTGAATTGAACTTAATTATACAATTTGTTTCTTTAGATATTGCTGTGATATTTTCGTATATCCAAATACAATATCAATGACATTAATGACGAATTCACAAATTTTTGGTACATATTAATCAATCAATTACTAATAAATAATAACAGTAATAAAATTATCGAAGCCATATAAAATTCTGAGATACAGATACAACATAATTTTAATATACAATTTATCAAAACGTGATGTATTCACTTGCCTATGATATTAAAAAATGTTTATTCCCATCAATACGCCCATACCATATATATCCTGTTATTATTAAATAACTATGATTGCTCTCATAACTTCCAATATTGCTATGTATATATACACACAAATATCTACGTTTCACCGTTGGATATTCATTATATAAAATTAATACCGACATATACGGGCGCAAATGGAGAGTTATTACACATTACATATCTCCGGGATGCGTCTGCGGTCTTGGCCCCTCGGCGGTTTTCCTCCGAAGCAGAAGAGATAGAGTGTGCGAAAGAGAAAACCCAAGGAATATCACACCACCCATCTCTAGCTTTTCCCCCTTTACCCGGGAGCGGTCCAGCTCTCGTACGTCGACTTGCCAGAATTCACGAGATATTGCATTCACAGACATCCATATATGTAGCTGTATACATATATATATGTTCAACGAAAGAGAAGAGTTATTACTTCTTGCTCCATCCTTTCTACGTCAACTATGTAATTCCTTCTCATTCATTTTCTCGTATACTAAAAGAGCAAAACCTGGAATAGAAAGAAAAAAAAAACAATCTCAAATATCTAAGAAAGCAGAGAAAAAATATTTTTTTTTATCGCACATTCCACTTTCACTCTCATCGAGGAATATTGCTTTAATCTTACAAAATCAGTTGCAGAATGGTCTCGTTAAGTTTTTACTATATCTGAAGGCAACTAATTTTATTTCACGATTTTCCTGAAAGATTGATGTACAGTGGAAATGAGCGCGGTTAGATGAAAAGTTATGTCAATCATTTGAGTTGAAAAGTCTTGACTACTTTTTTTTTCTTCATTCATCCATTTTTTTGAATATCAAAAAGAAACTATTGGAGTTTCTCATGATCTAAAGTTTTCATATTTATGATCATTGAACTTCATCATATCATAAATTACATTCAAATTTTTCCTCAACATCGAACCCAATAAATTCTCCATTGATGTTGGAGTTTAATATCCAGGTGTAAAAATTTTTTCAGCTACTGAACATGGTCAATCAATTCAGATGTATTGTGTGGAACTTTGGCGTCTAATGTTGTATTGAAATTTATCTGCATTGAACAAGTTCAAGTGCCATATTCTTCTCCTGTTCATTTTCATTTAGCCACTCAATCCATCTCCATTCACTTCAATCCAGTGAAAAATCCACAGTAAAATACCAACACGTCAAGCACTCCTGTAAAAACAGACATAATTATGTGAACACCCAGCAGAAGTAGCAAATACAAATGTAGACAAGTCAATATTCATCTCATTGCTTGGTATAATCAGTCAGTAATTCATATTGTTTGCCTATCTTATCCCACCAATTCAAATACATACAAACGCATGCCTTATCTGATACACATGACGCATATACAAGTTCCCTAAGGACCAAAATGAACAGTTCTAAAAGCCAACAAAACCTTTCAGTACATATACATATATTAAATATATACTGGAAACTAGCAGAATTCAACATGAAATGTTATTACCCAACGACTTTGAAATGGACCCTCTGCACAATACATCCAACGACTGAACACGTATCAAGTCGTATTACTCTACGCAAATGTATATACAATCCCTTCAGTATTCTAGAGAGAATAATCACGTATCGTTCGACAGCACCATCTCTATTTTACCACAGACCAAGTTACGATTCCACTGGGATATTTATGCGTCTGATTACACTTGACATGCGTAATTATATGCAACGATATTGTATGTATATGACACAAATACATAGTGAAAATGCATATAAATCCACATCTCCATTAAAATTGTAGAAGCATATCTTGCTTTAACTTCCACGAAATAATTTCATTTTCGTTTAATATGAATCGCACTTGCTCACACAATATAAAGATCAATATAAAGATGTCATTTGGTTGAACAATAGTTTCTGCTTCAATCAAATAGAAATATTTTGGTGTTAATACGAATTTATATCAAATGGTAGAAATATGTTGTTTCAGTATAAAAATCAATGCGTCAGGGATTTCGTTCTGAAAAAAGTATGAAACCTCATTTTTTAATCAGTCGATATAGTAAAAAGTTACTCAACGATGAAACTCTCATGTCCAATATCAAAGCAAAAGAATATATGTACATTTCTCTCTAAGCGTCATGGGAATCGCGTCCTTTTCCCTTCCAATTTTCCATGTACCACCACCAAAATTGGATGACACAAAGAATTCCTACTTTCTCGCTCATGTGTCTCTCAAGAGACACGAAAGTACAAAAAGTATACTTATATATATGTACTTATGAAAGAACGAATGAGAGCAAATGTGGAATTTTGGTGAGTGCGAATGATAAAAGTTGTCTCTGTATTGGGAGAAGAAAAAGACAAGTCAATAACAGGATCGCGATGGGGCAATTCAAGAGACAACTATGAATAATTGAGTGGATGGGCCGAGAGATCGTTGAGTCTTGATGTCTTGGTATCTCGCCTGTGCTGTGGCATCGGTTGGAAACAATTTCCACACTGGCATCCTTCTCTCGTCTATATCTGCCAGTAGTCCAGCACATGGAGTATATCTATCTACTAATACCAGTAGGTACATAGCATACCTGTATACGTACCGTATCATCATTCGTTTCTTCATCCTCTTCATGTAGGTACTATACGCTTCTCGATATATATACGAATGTGACATTAGTTTTTACGAGTGTAATGCCCCAGGGGGGAGTCGTATAGCCAGTTGGATACACACATTGACGACATTGGTATAGAAAAATTCCTTCTAGCCAGCTTGTGATGTATATTTCAAGATGCTAAGGTTCACTGTAACATCACGACAGTACACCAAGGTAGACAGTATAATATATATATTTGATGGTTTGTGTTGTGCAACTGCTTTTCCGCGCCATCATATTGACTATCTTCATGTCTACCATAATTGGATCAACCAACTTGATTTATTGAAAGGTGATTTTTTTTTCTTTGTTCTGTTGCTGTGGAAAAGTTAGTTCATTTCCTTTTTTTATTTTATACGATCAAGACACGAGGTTGCCATTATTTTAACTTTCCTAGTCCTTTTTATGGACACCTATAGGTACATATATAGCCATGTTCAATGTGAAAATTCTTGTCATGAACGAGCTATTAAATATATGATAGCCTGTGTGGTTGAGTTGACGCAAATATTGAGATTTATCACGCTAATGAAAGTGTATAAAAATCCATTGACAAATGACGTGACTAAACTTTTGTAATGCTGAAAGAAATTGCAGCAATTGTCTATGTTCTTTCTTTTTATTTAATTGTTCATGGAATGGAATTAACATTTTGGAATAAAACGCAATATTCGACCGCAGGATGGATAGCAAAATCGTGCTTGCGGTTGGAATATGGAAAGGGGTGTGAATTGTTCCAATAAGCGTATGGTAATGTAGTGAGTGGTTTTCGATAACTCTTTTAATGCCACTCAAACTAATTTCTTTTGGAACTTTAGAACTTTGATGAGGAATGGACCCAAATATTATCAATCAATATTTGATACAGACCAAATGATCTCAGCCGAAAAATTATATATAATTAGATAATGCTGACTTGAATTGAATGTCATGAATAAGAAATATATTTTGCTCGTGAAATAGTGAGCATTTTCATTAATTCGTGACGTTCGATGACGGAATGTCCAGTATTATTTATATATAATTTCCAAGGCGGACAGATGACAGATTTGAAAAATATAACAATGACTCACCAGGCATAAATTGACGCGGTATCCATTGAAAGTTCAGCTTTGAGATTTAAAAACATGAGTCCAGCTGAGCTGAGTTCTAGAACGGAATGCACTATAAAAATTTGTGGTCTCCACCAAAACTAGGAATAAAAGAAACAATATAAGTTATAAATTTTACGATATACAATACCAAATTGAACAATATAATGTTTAAATATGAATACCTGACTTTTGACAACTATGATAACAGAATGTTAATGTTAAAAATGTGACGTTCTGCTGCAATTTCCAATCGAAAATTTCCCATCACGCAGCGGCGGCCAATGTGTAAAGATGAAGTAAATATTATCGTAGACTTGATCCAATCATTAGTTTAAATATTCATCCAACTACCACATTCAAACTTCCCATTCGTATAGTTATTTAGAAATCAACACTAGAACTGACATGAGTACAAATGAGTTTTAGAAAAATAACTTTTTTTCCTTTAATTTCCACATAGAGATTTACATGACAAGATCATTGCAGATGTTTATGATTGTGCCAGCTGATATTAAAGCAAGTGACTTTCATTGGGCATTCATTGCCCGCTAATCGTGATTGATATATTGTGTTTTACATTAGTTTCATCCAGCTGAGAACGATAAAATCGCTGTTTTATACTTCATGGTACTTCTTCTGTCCTAATTAGTTCAAATATTAATATTGTTTTACAGCCAACAGCACAAGATATTGAGTATTACATTATTCGGAAAAATTACAAGAGACAAGGCACGTAATAACGTGTAGTATATTTAATTTTCTTTCGTTTCCCCTTCTCGTCATTTCTCACCGTTATTTTTTTCTATTGAAACTAAAATATCAAATTTTATATAGCAATAAATATATAGTTGAAGATTCAAAAATATATGTCTTCTCTGAGTTCATTTTTCATATTTCATCAGTGGGTTTAACGTCCGTAGATGGATCGCGTGCGTTGAGCTTTCTACAATTCGTTTGATGTAGTAAACTATTTCACTACAATACCATTCAAATTTACGGAATGATAAACATTGATCAAGAAAGCCAAAAATTCAAGCTCGAACGCTGAACGCAATGTTCGTTGCTATAATTCTTATTTAATATTATCTTTGTCAATATTATTGATATGAACTAATAATATCACTTACTCTATAACAAAGAGAATCTCTGGCTTATTCATTATTTATTACGTTCCACCTTATTCTCTTCTCCATTCCTCCTTTGCTGTATACTCAACTACTGTTGACATTACTGAGTAAGATAATCCCTCCATCACGGCACAAGCGCACATTCAGTATATAGAATTGGAGACAGAGGCGGCGCGATTATTGTCATGGGGGAAGGGTAAAAATTTAATTTTAAAATACAATCGTCGCTCTTTACTGTTCCTTCTTTCTGGTTTTTCATCGATGACCACGATTTGCCCAACATTTCGAGCAATAGTATTCGTTTTCAGGTGATCCAAAGAATCGACAATCCATACCGCGACATTCACGGACAGAACCCTGAGAACAATTTCAATTTTTTAAATTTTCAGTCCGATTGAATTACTCTGAAATATCATCTCCATTCATTATCATTTTAGATTACACTTACGTCGACCACATCTGCTTTTTTCCAAATTGCAGGCTCTACACCCTCCGGTGTCATCTCGTTGCTGTAAAATGTCGATCTAGTGAACAAAAATTGTATAGAATATATGATGATCTACTTTCGTAATTATTGGTCAACAGAGGAAGCTCAGAAACGCCATTTTACCTCGATAAATAAAGTGTACGATCTTTATTGCCATTTTTTGGCTGAAGTTTGCTAACGCTAGCATGACTACCGCTATCACTAGCCGCATAGAATTTTGACTTTCCGGCGCCATAATTCATTTCAGTCCCCGAGGCATCACTTTTATGTGTCTCCAAGTACCTAAGTAGAGACATGATCATAAATGTATTGAAAAAAGTATTCACGAATACACAATCATCAATATCAGTCCATTAATATCATAAATCAACTGGATATACCTCGAGTGCGCACACTGCAAATAATTCTGTAGCATTTGATCTACATACTGATGTCGCCGACTCTTCAATCGAACACACAAAACACCTTCAGTTATTCCACCACTCGCTGACGCAGGTGGGCTCTTTGGTCTTTTAGTTATTGACCACAGTCTTTTACTCATAGACTTTCCAATAGAACCAAATTGTTTTGCGACACCCAACAATTGTTTAGCCGCTTTGCTTTTATTGGAAGATGTACCATCGACATCAGAGAGCCTATCCAAGTCTTCTGGTGACAAAGTTTGATATTCACAGTCTAAGTAATCTCGTATCAGAATCTCCATCTGAAAAATACATTGAAATTATACACATTGATCATTGGTAGGAATAATTTTTAAAGACCGTAATAAACTCACAGTATCTTGTTGACATGGTAATAAATCTTGTGATGTAACGTTCCAATCCCAATCGGGTCCTGGATCGACAGCGAATAAAACAGGTAGCAACTGACCCGTATCTGGATCAACAAGTGGTATGCTCACACCCTCACCACCACTACCATCGCCGAAATCAGTACCACAATCAACTGTTACGAGTGGTGAAAAGTGTGCCGAGTGATATGCCAAAAGTAATGGTGTACGATGACACTTGGTGGGTGTAACTTCGAGTGGTAAGTATACACCACCAAATGGTATTGGTGCCAAGGCGACGCCTTCACAATCACGCAGCATTGTTTCGGCGATCACAATAATTGGTCGTCGTAAAACGTGCGCCAACGCAAGAACATGTACCTATAAATGTGAAATAATATCGAATGTCATATTTATCAGGTTCGAAAGAAACAATCAACGATTTTGTTATTTAGTTATCTAAACATGTGAAATTGCTCTGAAAAGCAATATATCATCTCACGAAAAACTGGATAGAAAATTGTATAAACCGAAAATGGTGTCGTAGCTTACGAATATGATTGTATTTTGTCTTATTTATTTTTACTCAAGGTCTCTCATCGATTCTTAATATAATAATGTTGACAAACGCGATGCTAACATCGGCATCTCATAATATACTTTTCTATATACATTCCGGAACATATTCTATCCGCTGATTGGATTCATACCCTCTATTATGCTTTAACGAGACATATTCGTATCTAGAACTCGCAAAACGACATCAGTCCTGCAAATTTTCATGAACAAAAAAATAAGGACAAACTGAAATTTCCAGCATAAATTTACGTTGTCCCGGGCATAATATTTATAAAATATTATCAGAAAAAATCAATACTGTAGCTGATGAAGCCGTCGAATCTGGTCGAATTTTGATAGAGAACGTATTTATGATTCCATTAGTATTGATCCGAAATGGAAAGCGAAAATATTCTTATCATGAAAAAGGTCGCATCTATAATTATTGATGAAATCACATGAATACGATAATCACAGAGAAGAGATAGGATGGCGAGTGCAATATCCAATGTCTCACTGATCTTCGACATGATAATGGCAAGTAAAATTGTGCATGGATCGTTCCATTTGATAATTCAGAAAATTAACATAAGAATCAAATGAGCTTGGTACCAATACAATCAATACAGTATTTTTTTTCTACTCTCATGGAATCACTCTCAAGGACCATTCATGTTTCAACGATAGTTTTCATTGACCAACTCATTTACTCACCGCAACGATGAAAAGCAATACATAAACACATGAACACCACGAAATATCTATCAATATCATATCTTATCATTTTTCCTGATCAAAATGAATATGCAATCCCACAAAACAATTTCATCTCTTTCTTTCTATTTGCTCCACAATCGACTGCGGAAGAAGAAAGTCCTGCATAATTTCCCTTTTTATAATGTCCATGAAGTAGAAATCGGGTCATACTAATTTCAAATCCAATCAACCGAGATGCATGCATATACGGGTATGTATATCATCTACTTGCCTCCTCCAAACTTTGATAGGACGTTGCGGTTTGTGAGCGTGGATTTGCCGATGCCATTTCCACAATGCTTTGCCACTCGGTTAACCACTCGGTTTCCGTATAAGATAAACCAGCCGCTGCATTCAAACCCATCTGACGCCACTTCCATCGACGAAATAATGCATTTCTGTATTCACCTTTGGATAATGTATTGTGTAGAGTATCGCGCAATGTTAATAGTCGGTCGTGAAAGCCCCACATTCCCAATGATGCTGCATGTAAAAGACAGTTTCCATCTCCGGTGGTTGCCAATGGCCATAGTACTCTTGTACCACTATTTTTACCACCGCACCACCAATTCAATCGACCTGCTGCTTCCAATGACGTCAAACATCCACTCTCAATTAAATCCTTTTCCAAGAATTGTCGGAAGGAGTCTAGCACAAATATGAAGAATATAACATCTATTTTCTGCACAAACTAGAACCATTAATAATAAATTGTGTCAATTAATGAAATGAATAAATTCTTACCAGGATATACTGAAAGATCTGGCAATGAAAATGTAAATTCAGGTGTATCAACAGCACCCAGATATGCCAATTGTGTACGTGCATGTGATATTATTGCCGCATTTTCTGTTGCTCGTGAAATACCACGTGCCAATTTTTTCGTTGCGCCACCACCACCGCCAGCAATATTGAGGGTTGCATTATTAGCAGGCGGTTCTGGTTCCAATCCATCATACATGGATAAAGCACTGCTCATAACCAACTTTTCAAACCTGTTATACAGAAAACATATGTAGTCGATCAAGTGAAAAAGACATACTTGTTCTAACCATTTCTCAACTATTTTTACATTCGTTTGTGCATAGTGGATACTTATTAACGACAATCAATTGGATACTAACTAATACTAACAAAAAATCTATCACACTCACGTATGTTATCGAATTGCCTGATCGTGCAGCATCAGTTCTGAAAATCCAAACAAAAATTCATTAGTATATAGTTTTGGTTGTAAAACTGATGAATGCAAAATGAATAAAATTTATAATGAACGAAGAAAACTGTCGTTACTATTCACTGGTCAAAAGACGTCTCTTTTTTTTCCTTGTGATGAATTATTCATGAGTATAACAGTAGAATGAAACAAAAGGAAAATTCATGGACGAATTCAATTGCAAAGATTTCAAAATTCATTTACAATGCATACCCGACAGTATACAAATTTAATTACACCCACCACTACATACACTTCGAGACTTATGATTAAAGTCTATCCAATAATAATTGAAATCTAGAAAGACGTGTAGTTAAAATATAATGATTACTTAATGACCGTCATATTGATGGCAGAAAATGAAGAATTTTTCATAAATGATTCCATCACCAACACCCAGAGATGAAAATCGTAAATTGTTCACTACAATATACTCAGAAAACTCAACATGAATTTATAATCAATTTCAATACAGATGAGTTATAAAAATAAACGTAACCGAATAGCACTCGGAGTGTACCGCGCGCATTCAAGGCGAGAAATATAAATTACGCGATTTGCAGGAGTGTGGTACGCATTCACGCGACACTTCAACAGGTTTCCTCATCAATAAATTCATCATCACACAAATAGAAATCACTCGAAATTCTCGAATTTACATACACAATATCATTGCAAACAAAATAAATAATAAAAATTTTCAAGAGTAACATAAAAACAGTGTTACATACATAATACTGATGGACACAATGAGTTTCAAATTTGCATCACCAAGAACGTTACCTTGAAAATTTTTAGATAGTGCGTGGGCGATGTATACTACATATATATATCTATACACATACATGTATATAGGTGCATATATATTATTTATCGTAGTGACACTTTATTTTGCACACATATGAGCACTTTTTGCTCGAGGTCATTTCTTTCATCATCAAAACTTTGATAAAGTACCATTGAAAATTATTTTCCACATTAGCAAACGTGAATAATTCACAAATAGTTAATCATTTAAATGAGTAAATATTTTTTCAATGGAAAATAACTAAATTTTGTATCTCAATTCCATTCATTGACTTCTCTTTCTATTTATCAAACAAATAATTGTAAAATTGTTCGCTGAATGATTCTTTCAAATAAACAAACATTTAAATTATAACCTAAAAAATTCGCTGTCTTACCCTGGTGCAGTGAAATTGAATGAATTTACCATTGAAATTCATTGAGACTGTCTGACTTCTTACCACCACACAAACATGACAGATCAACGACGACGTACAACTGGTTTGTAAACAGATGTGAGTCATCTAGGTGTGCATATGGCTGTCATGAATGTTTGTGTGAGTCACACAAATACACAAGAATGTATATAAATGGAAGTCTAACCTCACTAAACCAGGTGGCGCGCTAAAAGATATCATTTTCAAATTCATTTTTAATGATAGACAGGTTTATTTTCCTCGATTTATCTGATGAAAGATATTATTAAACTAATGAATGATTTTATCTTTGTATTTACAGACGTATTTTACTTGATATTTATGAAAATGAATAGTAAATACTTGGACCAAAGTTATAGAGTGATTTTGATAAATTGTTTGACCACAGAAGGAATGACAGTAGAATTCTTTGATTTATTAATTTATAATTTTTATGGATTCATGAGAAAACTTTAGAGTTTATAAGCTTGAGAATTTTGATAAAAATTAACCTAATGCAGAAAATGATTCATCGATGACAAGTCATTTATAGAAAATTATTTGTAATTTGTCGACATTAGGGGACTTATTTAATGATGAACTTCTCAAAAGTACTTCAATTGAAATCAATTGGAACTCATGTGTGTTGTCTATTGGTTGTGTAACGCCGAGTATATGCTTTGTTAAAATTGCAATGGTTACATCGTAGGAATGCAAATGTTTCTATTTATGATGAAGCATTTTTCCCAACGCGTTGACAATTCAGTTCCTGGACATAAATATATTAAAAAGAACTTATGATTTATCATTAACTTCTTTAGGATTTTAGAACCTAATTTGAAACACGAAACACAATAGGATCACTCACCTTGTATATTTAAAAATGTTCTTTTCATCTGCTTACTATTTACCTTTTAAACAGTCGCGTTTATGTTGCGTTTATTTTTTTTTTTGCGACAGGATATCCGGGAAGAAAAATTTGTTTATACACCAGACCTTCAAAGAATAAGAATCAATTTCTTTGACTATATCCTTCATTGAGTATACAAAAAATTGTCCAATATAATCTTACATAGACAAACAATTGATGTTGTAATCGCTATCAGCACCGTATGGCGACTCACGAATCCTCGTTAATTTTATAGAAATGAATTGCATATTGATAACGTTATACACTTATTATATATTATTGGAAATGCTATGAGTGCTAAGTACCATGAGGCGATCCATATTTTTGCATCTTTTTTGTCTGAATTTATAAATTGTTGCTTTTATCAATTAAGAAAAAAAATACTCTCGCATGTAGAATTGTATATAAACAGAATTGAATAATAATGATGTGTGTAGTGCTTGGTATTATTTTAGTTTTCTAGTAATACAAATAAATTATTTTATTTTTATTATTTTTTTTCCATTATTTTTGTTTCAGTACATTGTAATGCTACATACAGCACGTTTTTTTTTTTTTTGGTTTGGCACTGCTATAATAATGTAACAAATGTAATCGCACCTTTTTCATTGACATGAGTTAGCACGAAATGCATTAATAATGAAATGAAAAATTCAAGTTATCACTTGAGAAAAAAATTAGCATCAGCAATATTGTATTGGAATAAGGCACATTACATTATCGCAACGTACTTGCATGAGAGTGATAAAAAATTCTATTTTTTCTTTCGTGTCATTAGATTTCTAAATACTAATGTAGTGCCATTTTACTCAGCGAATTATTCAACTAAGATCCAATTTGCTAAACTAAATATTTACCATTGCAACTTTTTATTTTATTTCATTATTTTATTCCTTTATTTTCTTTTTTACTCGATTCTATTCAAACATTCTCAATTTCACTTGTCGCAACATTCGAATATAAACTGATAGTGATAATTGAATAAGCGCAGCACAAACTTCACGTTTTTAGCAATTGAACAGTGATCACGACGTTGAACAATATTATTAATTCACTTTCTTATTTACATTCAAATTCATATTCAACACGATTTTTTTAGAATAAAATCATATACCAATGTTTGATTTTAAATGCCATAGATCTCAAAAAAAAAATATCCAAGCTGCGAGATAAGAATTGGAAATCATCTCAAGATTCAAAATATATGAATGACCTGCTGTCGTTTGACTGAATATTACTGGGCAATCAATAATTGAATTCTAACGATTGTATTAAAATTGTTTAAATTGTCGACTGCGAAGCCGAAAGACCAAATTATTGCAATTGACTCCAATATTAAAGACGAATATATTTTAATTTCATACTTATACAGACCAATGACGTCTACATATATATATATATTTTTTTCTCTTAAATATTTAACAGGCGAGTGAAAAGATAGAAATTCTATTTTCTTTTTTTTTTTTCTTTATGACGGATCCGCGCCTACAAAAGCTGTGAAGTTATGAAGACGCATTAATATTTCATAACTCTTTTCCTCTCTCCCTAATCTCCTATCTCTGTTTTGATTAAGTACAAAAGAAATTATTTAATTTTAGTACTCTCGTGTCTCCTAAGTGCTAAGGCATCGAAGCGTAAAACATATTACTCCAACATTTCACGATTTTTGTACCTGAAAATTCATTTAGATATTTTTTTTTTCTTTCAAATATAGGGCGCATTCGATTATTATTTCATAATTTAAGGAACGCAAAAATAAAAGCCGAACATGTCTCGCAGTAGATGGAAAAAAAAAATTATACTCCCGAGTTTTCTTTCCAATCGAGTTATTCTTATAAGTTTTTAGAATTTAATTCACGTATCAGCTCTTGCAATTTTTTTTTTGTTTCGTAATCGCTGCATTGAATTATTCGCCGGGAAATTTCGAAGGATATATATACATATATATATATATCCGTGTATATGAATGTATATATTACACATACCGTAACATACATATGTGTTCAATGCGAACTAAATGATTAATATTTACATGAATTAACGTAGAACGAATGTTATAAGTTGATTATGTTTAGTTCTCTAAGTTCACTATTTTGTGAACAAAAAATTTCGAAGGCTTCTTTCTCCACTTTACAATTTTTGGATTATAACGTACGTTTGTCGATTCGTCTTTCTTTCCTCGCTCAACTCCACTTTTGGTCGATTAGAATATATTCGCACTCAAACACATATACATAGATATAAGAATAGTGAATGATAAAATGTAAGATACATTTTTCTGAGCAGTTTTTTCCTTCTTTTCCATTACACTTATTGATGCGAACAGTGATTGCTTCGAATTTCCATTTCATGCAACCCACGGAAAATTTTTATGATGTTCCAACACTGATTTACATAATTGAAAAAATACTGGAGGAGTTTTGTGCTATTCATTACGATTATCGATTTTAGGGCGTGCACATGTATGGCATTCAATCTATAAGTATTTTTTCGGTATCAATCACCTCATTTCCGTAGATAATACTTGGGATCTCAATATCGAGCTATTAAAAACGGACATTCTATGAATTTATTTCTTTCTCATTTTTATATAACTCTCGAAATATTTTTCCATGATAACTAGCGAATACGAATATTTTTTCCTCCAACTCTAGAATATCAATTGATACAAATGGGAGGGGAAAAAAAAATTGGAATCATCTAATCTGTAATTGAGATCTGAGCAAAACCAATTAATGCTTTATCATCCGGTATTTCATTAGCAGCATACCCAGAATTCTGTAAATAGAAAACAAACACCATTAATATCCGGATACTGACTGTGTGTAATATATCATCTCACAAATAATACAAATAAGTAGTTCAACATACCAATGAGAACGTAACGGTACGTAATTGGCCGGCACTGTCAATGAGCTTTTGTAAATTTGCAGCTATTACAACAATGTCTTTACCATCAACTAGACCAGCACCAACTAATTCTGCTGCGATACCCTCAGCTGAGTCAACACCCACAGCGAATTCAAATCTAATATCATTGAGTTCTCTCTTCTGGTTACTATAATAATTCAATGAAACAAGAAAAAAATATCTCAAATTAATACTTGTCATTGTTTTGAAAATGTCAAATTCAGCAAATTGCTACAAAAGATATAGTAGAAAATTTTTGGGATAATAAGGTCATACTCTATTTTTTCTTCGAGGGAAAATCGGGTATCAGGGCGCCTATAATTGAGAAGAAATGTTTATAAACACCGGTAGAATTTAAGGACAAGGAAAAGAAATTAAAATTGTAGATATAAATCATAAATGCCAGGAAAATTGTAACAACTCACCGTAGTCGAAGCACCAGGTTGATAGGAATATTTTGTTCGGCAGCCTGTATGGCTACACGGCTTGTTGCCGATTTTAATTGACCATAGGATTCTTCTTGATCATTAGGCTCTTCTTCACTACTGACATTATCGATTGTATTCACTGGTAGTGTTTCTTTACCCTCATCACCGCTCGAAGCACCGCTATCTTCCTCTTCCGACGACCAAACCCATTCACCCGTCACAGTTCTATGTAAACGCCCTGACGTTCCTGGTTGTCGTTTTGATGCCTAGAAATAAATCAAAAATATTTCAAATTTCATTTTCCCTATTAAAAGAAGACACAGTTCTTTCCTACATAGACAAAACATTACACTATGAATAATAATTATTTGAAAGATTCTTTCCCATAAGAAATATTACCAACATACTGCAGTTATGCAATCTATATTGATAAAACGTCGTACAAATAGTGAATTAACATTTGTGTATTCGTTTCAAGTCCACATACTTTTGGTGTGCCTTAATTCAATTATTCACTTGACAAATAAATACCTTTTGTACTCTCGTCTCGAGACTAGGGCCAATGGCAACCAGCGTTTGCTGCAAGTACTTCTTATCCTTAGCTTTCTTGAAAAATGGATGTTTCAATAATTCAGTTGCAGTCGGCCTAAAACAACAATATCATGAAATCAAAAAGAAAAAAAAAGCTACATTACATGTAAAGAATATTACAATACCTCCTCGTTGGATCTTTCTGCAGACAGTCAATAATCATTTTACGAAATGTCTTGCCATATGCTTTGTACTGATCTTTGTCATCTGCCGCTGTATCCAATGTCGGCGGATCATTTTGAAGTGTTAACATCAATACCTTCATTGGTGGATATTTGTGGTAAGGAGCTGTGCCGCTCGCCATTTCAATGGCCGTGATACCAAGTGACCATATGTCAGCTTTAAAATCATAACCATGATCCTGTTCAAGTCAAAAAATGCAGAATTATAATGGCTTTGAGTACAATCGATTGCGAACGAGCACGTACAATTTTTCTTCGAGTGCAGCTCAAATATTGAGAAATATACATATATACATATATATTTATATTTTTATTGCGCATATATTATAAATATATAAATATATATATATATATGATATGCATGAGTGTACATGTATGTATATTGGCTGTTATTTGAAAGCCACCAAGGATATGATGAAATTGGCGTTAGCGTACAATGAATGACATATTTTCTTCCGTTTTTCCCCATCGAGGATGACAATACATTAGAAATGAACATTCCATTGCTCCAGTTATTATTTGTAAAGAATATATTTATGCCATGATAAAACAAAACAGACAACATGCTTACACAGACACTGTAGATCTTGCAAGCTAGAAAATTGTAGTGCAACTTTCCTCTCTCACCTGCTCCATGACCTCGGGTGCCATCCAACAGGGCGTACCAACGAAAGTGTGTCGCACTTTTTGTCTACTCAAATCTCGTCCAGTTGCTAACCAAGCGCTAACACCAAAATCAGCTATTTGAACCGTACCATCCTCGCCCAATAGAATATTCCCAGCTTTGATATCTCTAAAATTGAATGAAAATCAAATACTCAATTTCATTTCATTCAGATATTTACATCTATTTTTTGTGTTATCATTATTTTTTTTTTCTCTTCAATTTTCATACCTGTGAATTTGTCCATTACTGTGGAAGTACTCAAGACCTTTGAGCACTTCGCGAAGTACTGTGGCAATTGTAGCTTCGTCAAATACACCATGTTTACAATTGGTCGTTCTTGTTTTATGTTTTATGATGTCCAATAGTGAACCACCTTCTAACAGTCTTAATACCAACCACAATTCTTCTTTCACCACGAACGATGTGTAATATGTCACTACATTCTCGTGATTGCATGATGACATTGCTTGAATCTCTTTCTGTAAATTAACAATTTCATTATTACAATTAAGAACAAATGTAATTGTAGTATGGAAGACTCGATGCATAGACCGCATGGTAAATAATTGATCAGTCAGATAGAATAGTAAGAATTAGTGACGAATCAAACAAAAATAATCAGAAATATGGGCATACGTTTCTGATACGAAGTTTTTCTTCACTCAACAACAGAACAAATCCAAATCTACTCGACTTTATCTCCCTTCTATAAATTTAGTATAATGAAGAACATAAACGTTCGCCCTCATTTACACTTCCTAATTCCTGCAGATTCCCGCAGCTTTCTTCATTACTAAATAGCACAGAATAGAGATAACAAATCAGGATATTTTTATTTCCACTCAACCGCGTTTATCAACACTACATTGGCTTTACACGTTTACATATTTGTACATTTCAAATCCCAACGAATTCCATCTACAAGAAGTATTCTGTATTTCCGATTAGTGATAAGAAATCTTAGAAAAAAAAGAAGAAAGAAATAATAAACGCGGTAATGTAACTGTCAGCTTTATATGTTTAGCCGTTCATACAAGCTTCATATATCACTTCAAGATAAATATATAATTACACATATAAAGTTCAGGCAAACATTTTATATAAATATCAATTGCAGACATTTTTCTACATCAATCATTTGTATCACCAAACGATTCAATATCAAATTAGTAATAACCTGAATTTTATATGAGGTAATTTGAATGGATTCACAATTTTTGGTGATTAGCAATAAAAAACAAACTTTAAATAGTAATATATATCAAGGTGAATAAAAACTCTGGCTTCATTTTCTTAAGAAATTGGCGTCGATATTCATAACAGGTTGCGTTGCATGTTGCATGTCCATAAGGTGATGGTAATCATAGTAAGAAGTTGAGGATCATGAAAATTTATAGCTCAATTATGGATTTTCTTTTGAAATAGCCATCATTGATCACAAGATGCATATTGAATATATAATGGAACTTACCAGAAGTTCATCCATACTTGTATTCCATTTTTCCAAATTGATGCGTTTTATAGCGCATTTTTCTTGACGTGGTATACAAAATGCAGCATGAACTACGGCAGTAGCACCAACACCTGCAAGAAATGAACACAGGATTTGCATACATTTGTATCGATTTGAATCTGCTGGTATATACACGCACGCATTGGCCAACATGCACATGTTGATTTATATCTTTTTTCATATTTCATTTTGTTGCAAATAGAACACTTTATCGGTGATACACTTGATCACCAAATGAGAATGTGAACATATATGAGCGCCTAATACACTTACAAAATATTGTCAGGAATGTGTGGGAGCATAAAAATCAATTGAATTCTACAGTGACAGAAACAATTTTTCCAGTAATATGATGATATGACGCGATAACATTACAAATCATCGATAGAGAAATAATTTTTGAATGGAATAAAATGTTTTTTATGAATGTTGACATGAACCAAATTATAAATTCGAAATTGACCATGCAATGATTCTATTCTTTTTCTACGACAAGTGGAACTTTTCCTATTATTTTTAAACATTCAAGAGTATAAAAAAATATTTTTTTTCCGGTAAGAAAAACGTGTGAGTTATAAATATCGAAGGCAACGCAAGCTAAAGTCGAAATATACTTTCTTGAAATTCTTGACACTTCCGTTCTCTAAATATTTTTTCCGCATTGCTCATATCTAATACTTAAACACTGATAGAATTGGAACAAAATTAGTTCGACACACACACCAAACCTATAGAGACCCTACTCAAATCCAAACAAAAAATTATACAATTTTATTGCCGATTGAAATTGCAGATATTAATTAACAATCAGACCAACTTACTCTCCAATCACTATTATTATTCGATCAAAATATTCCTGATGTATTGAACTGAACCCATAATTACTTCTTTTTCATTGCAAATGTTTCTTCTATCTATAATGCTCACCCTCAGAGAAACTCTTTCACCACAACTACATGTTTTAATTATCCAAGCGGTACAATTAAAATAATTACAATCAATAAATAATAAACAGTTACAATAAAAATCGACGTTGCAGTAATTTTTTTCCAGCTGACAAAACTTATATCCACTGGTCTCGTGAAACGAAAATTCTCCTCTATCACGAAATCATCATCATTCCATCTATAATAAATAACCCCCATGGATTAATTAATCTTCATCAAATCCATTTACATGAAAATGATTCCCAAATACCCAAAAGTAGGACAAGGACTACTTAAGAATTATTCTGGCTCACATCCAAATAATCACTCGCTCAAGCAAAATAAATTCTTTAACTTCATAACTAAAATATTCCATTTGGCGCGCAAAAATAATTATCTATATAAAAACAATATTTATTACCTCCTACAATCCTTTATAGAAAATCTTCTGAAACTCATTGCCGCACTCCTAATTACAAAGTAACATCCGAACCAATTTACTTCATACTCAATACCTTCAACTGCAATATCCGTTGCATTTGGTCTATTAAACAGCTATTTGAAAGGCTTCCAAAAAAATACATTTCAAATTGATTTTGAATTCTACTTTGTAATCAGACACCCATTTTTTTTTTTTTCATCTTCCACTCTTTATCACTATTGCAGTGAGACTAGTTTCGTAGGTTAGAACTACCCACAACCGGTTGACAATAAAACTTGAGTGAAAATCCATAAAATTAATCATCCCCTAACTAACAACAATAAACATTAATGAAAACTATCGAAAATATTTAACAAACCATAAAGTTTAAATGAGATAACGTGAATTTTTATGTAACACAAATGGCACAGTGCAGTCAACGTCAAGCGTTACCGGTTGGACAAAAAGAATATAATAAATATCGAACAAATGTGATTAATGAGAGAAAATAACTGTGAATTATATAAATTACAAAGTATTTAATAATATAATATTGATATTTACCGATAACCTCTTTCAATTCGTAGTCGTCTTTGGTATTGGGCCAGCCCTGAACGACCGCTGGTGAGCTCGCCGACGCCATTTTGTTGGACAGTAGCGTACCGAAACGCGTTTGCTTGCCGGTGCTTCGAATAATGCCACGATGAAGTAAATTACCAGTGAGTAATGAGAAATTATTTTTTCGATGAGATTGATTTGTCACGTTATTGGTGTTTGTTCGATGGTTTGTCACAACACTGGATTGATGATTATTGCTCAATGATGGTGCGTCAATGCCTGTTGATGTTGTTGTTGTCGTTGTTGTTGTCGTTGTTGAACTTGTATGAAATGACTTTTGTCGGAATATACCCGGCGAACAGGATGGTAATACGTCAGGTGATATCAGCCTGGAAATCAGAAAAAAATGTAAATAATTGTAAGAAGAGCTGATGGAATTTTCAATCTGAAGTTATGAACATTTGAAATACGATTGGAAAAATTGCGAATTGATTAATATCAATTACATTTTGGAATATTCAATATTATTCGGAATGGATTAATATTTAAACTGTTTGAATCCTACTTCGTATTCACACTACAGAAGATTTAGAATAAGTATTAGGCTAAAAAATGTTATGAATGTTAACTGTGGTTCCTACTGAAAGTTGGATTGGAATTCAACATCGTTACGTTGATATTGAATTTTAAAATCTTTTATTTTTTCGGAATGAATTATGAACTTCTTCGAATGGTATTGGAGAAGAATAAACGAAGCAGGATGATGCGATTTTTGGAAAGAGTTTGAAGTATGAAGGAGAATGTGAAGAATGGTTAAAGGGTAAATTATTACTAATGATGTTTGTTACTGTTCTTTGTTTTCTTATTATATACGTATATTTGAATATATATATTTATTTATTTATTTATTTATTTATTTATTTACTTATAAGTATCTCTATGGATTATAAAGATCGGTATAGAATCACAAAAACTCATTAAAGTTATTAGTTCAGGAATGTGGATAGCAAAATAGAATGAGATGAACTCTTGTTGCAAGATTGTGAGACTTTAACAGACCATTTTCCACCGTTTGAAATTTATTGTCTAATGAATGGAATCTATAACGAAATGCTAAACGCGATAGATAATCTGTTATTGGAATAATATTCATCGAAATTTTTCGCAGAACTGATCTATACAATTTCTTTATCAAATTACATCAGGTTTATATATTTCAGAATGAGAAAATCTTCGTATCGAAATAACAACGGTTTCATATATATATAATACACTTTTTATTTTATAGTACTTCGCCTGAATTTTTCCAACCTTTGTCGGCAATTGTGAATGAAGCCACAATGAATTGTTCTAATTTCTGTACTAAATATTTGAAATGTTGAAGCAAACTTTCTCACGAACCAAAGATATGATATGAATTATGCAATTCTTCAAATTTATATCCGAATTTCTTTTTACTCGTGCATCTATTTTTTTCACATATGAGTAAACTTACGCGTTAATACTGATGTAATCACAACGACTCTCACTTATTATCAATTAACATCTATTAATCTTTCACACAAATCTCTTATCTTTACGCTATCGCGTGTTCATCGTGCTAGACATCTGTATGTACATACGCATGTACATGTACATATATATATATATATACATGCGCGATTGTATGAGAAGGAAAAAATTATACATAAAATTCAGATCTTCATGGCACCATAGAAGGGATTTATTGAATTCTATGAATCAGAACAAGAAAAATAATGTATTTTTGGCATCTTACGTTATTTTCGTGAGAAGACATATAATATAATAGGATCACATGTATATCAGACTGGGTCATTTGAAGCGACGTGATCCGAGTCGTATATCAAATTTAATATAGAATTCTTCCTAAGTTTTTGCTGATACAACTATTTTTGTCTGACAAGCAACTTCCATTGATTTTCCTCACTTATTTACGATGTTTACCAAGGGTGGAATTCCATATGAAGTTTGAACGCACTAGAAAAAATGTCCCGTTGCGAATAAAATAAGAGAAACGGAAATGCGAATATTCTCATGACATAAACTTGGAATTATTTAAAACTACTTGAAAATAATGATGGTTTTTTATCGATTATAAATCGATCGATTTAACTAGAGTAAAAGAATGAATTATTCAATGTCTTATGAACATCTATGTAAATTCAGAGAAAAAACATTTTTACACACACTTGCTATTATATTATATTCTTCTTCTCGGCTTTCTTTTCACTTTATAAACAAATGAAAACAAATGTTATGCAACGAACAATAAATAGTTTCGTGTCAATGTACAAAATACGAAGGCCAAACCACTGAGATAATCACTGGCTGTCCTCGTAAGCGAGTGAAGATGCCTTTGCCAAATGAAATTGCAGTACTAAACATATGCCATCACTATATTAGTGGACGAAATACACTTGTGGCAATCACTCACGCCCGATAAGTTTTTAGTTGTTTACACTTACTAACACACAATTCTATTTTCTACTTTCATCATTTCAGATATTTTCATCATCGCTGTGAGACATGAGATAATCCAATTGAAGAATGAAACATACAAGAGATGAGATGAAGAACGAAATTTCCTTTTTTTTTTCCACTCACCGCTCAAACAAGACATTCGAATTTATCAATCGAATTAATCCACGACGAATCTGTTGGAACGAATGTTTACAACCATCTGCCATTCGATCATCTTCAAAGTTAGTTTTTCTACGTTTAAATTTCCACAAACGATTCAGCCACCGAACGCGTTTCTGTTGATCAGCAGAATTGTACAAATTACAATTGGTGTGCTGACCATTCCTCCGACAATAAAGTGACAAAAAAAAAATGGAAACCATTTGATGGTAGTGGTGGGTCACTTTGATTTGAAGATGAATTTACAATTAGACAGAAGACAAAAGAGATATTATATATGTGTGTCGTGACATGCAGCACGTGATGGTCGCGGGTTAATAAAGCAGCGACCAAACAAAATTGATGTGTCGAATATTCAAGCCAACAGCCGTATGTGGACCAATGGATATATACATGTGTGTATGTGAGATTATAGAACTCAACAGACTCTTGTTAATGGAACAATACACATGATTAATTTAAAAGTCGGACTCTATTCTCTACATCAACGAGCACGAAACATATGGAATTTTTGACCAATATTTCAAGCTGATAAGAGAACAATGCTGAGCAGCAAAAAATTAAATCTGCAGAAAATAGCTTTGACATTTGTATCAAATCATGATTGATAGGAAACTATCGGAAATTCAAAAAATATTGGGAAATATTTTTTCAATGAATCTCATGTATCGAAATTCAGTGAAAATGTATGGAAAAAGATTGGTAATAATTCTACGATAATTATTAACTTATCCCGAATTAAATAAATAGTCTTCTCATGACTTTCTGGAGATATTTCATCATCTTCCAGATTGAACTAATAGAAAATCACACTTTTTCCCCTCAGATGATTCACACTTATACCAAACATGGAACATAAATGACGACCTGGCCAAGACAGAATGCAGATTTTCATGTGGAAATACTTGATGTGCAATCAAGACACGAAAAAGGCAACAATTTGTTAGATAAACGAAGTATGAGTATAAAGTAAGTTTTTTCCATTGGAATCAAAGAATTCAAATAACAAATTCATTTAAATAATTATAATCGCACAAATGTGTGATAATTTCGAATGAAAAATGAGAATTACACAAAAGATTTCAATCTAATTCCTATGACACATGTGAACAGATATTGCAATGCAATGAAATTTATCATTGTTATCACTGTTCCTTTTTTTATATTTACTCAAAGATTTCATCATTTATACACATCTGTCGATTTCCCATCGAATATCGACTATAAAATATCGCGGAAACTCTGATAAAATGCATTTCCATTCGACTTTGCATTACACTGCATGATAAATACGTACGTTCTACAAATTTTTCCAAATTCTTTAATACGAAAATAATTCAAATCACACAAGGGATGAATTTGATTATCGCCATTCAAGTAAGTAACTTCGTATTGTTTTATCCCAATTCAAAAATTGCTTACCTGTTTCGACCGAATACAAGATTCGTAAAAAAATTTGTATCCTGAAACTGCAATTGTTCTTTTGGCACTGCAGATATTGGATTTTCCACAGCCAATTCTCCATTCTTGCGTTGTTTCATTGTACTCACGGGCCTGCAAATATAAATCAATTCCTCTTCTTTACATTGACCAAAACCGATCGATTACTTTGTCGGAAAAAAAAAAACACCAAAATTTGCACAATGAAAAAAGAAGGGACAAATAAACAAAATTATCGCGTTCTCTCTTCAACTTCCCATTCACATCATTCACCTAGAATAATCCATGAATAAAATACATTAATCATTCAAACATATTTATTCATGAGCATAACGATTTTTATATTGTCCATTAATCTATTGCTCATAATTGATCATCAAAATGTCAAATACTACGACGATATGTGTGAAATGTATGCAGACATTCATAATACATGTGAGCAATGTGAGCATGAATGTAAGAGTATGAAGAGCACATGTACGCAATGGGTGTCATACATTATCCATTGGAATGGATAAGAGCTTTCCCCCTCGTGTCTTTGTGCGTGTGGAATATTTCTAAATAGACGGTCAGTCGATTGTCACCTAAATACTTAAATGGAATAATTGGAGGCTGGATTGGCCTCACGAGTTATTTTTAGTTCACTATCAAGGGGTAGATGCCATCCTGTCATCTAAAAATAATCCAATATGCATGATGTGGGGAGGGAGAGGCTTGACGCCAACCGCTTCTCGTAATAACAACCATCATTGTGTAATTATAAATTATATGAATGAAAAATACACTTTACAAATACTACGATATTTTTCGCTCACTCTTATCTCTGAGCATGAAACAGATATATCCATAATAAATTTAATCAAACACGCAAACTTGATGTTTCTACGATCACACAATAATATTTTGCATACTGAACATGCAAATAATACATTAATTACATTCTTGGATATGTATATAAGTGAAGCAAATTTACTTATCACGAGTTTTTATGTCGTAAATTCTAAATTTAGAATCTTTTACACATTTAGAATCAAATATTATTAGCAGGTTCGAATATTCCCATATTCATATATATATATATATGAATTGATATAACAGAACTCACTGGCACTTATACATTTTGTTCTAATTGTTCGTTTACACACAAGACGTGACACGATGCAACGAAGACATATTTATGTTAATTCGAAAATTTATATATCTATATTCATATTTATTTTTTAAATAGATATATAAAAAGTAAAAAATTTTAACTTACATGGAAATTAAATAATTCGCAGTCAATTTTTTTATTCCAATACTTCAGATACTTATTGTGTCAACTTTGATGCTCAGGAACTACAACTAAGCCGGGATAGTGTTACACACTGTTCTGTTTTCCAATTTATAACTGACCTATCGTGACAACGAACACATTCCAACTAATATAATGATTCTAATGAGGATCGTGAAATTGGGTATCGTGGTCGTTCGACAAATTGACCTGAGTATTAGGGATTCGAAATTACTACAAACCCATTTGTAGCAATTTTATGACTTAAACTACCTAAATTGTACAAACATATATATGTGTGTGCGTGTGTATGTATGTGCGCGTTAATTGAAAAATAATAAATGGTAAAGACTTAATTTCCCTTCCAACACATCAAAATTTCAGTTAATTTATTCTTGGAATAATTATGGAATTTTTGGTTGTGGAATGTCACGTATTGAAGGAAATTCCACATTTTTGATAAAAGACATGGGACACTAAATTAATACCATAAACATTTTGTTTTTCATTTTGCAATTATCTCTAAAAAGAACACGAGTTTTTCTTTCGAAAATATTATAATTCATTTACATCTTCTCGAAGAACACTCCAATGAAATAGATACTCTTGCAAGTGGAACATAAATTAAATATAATATTTCACTATCTTTATAGGGTCTGAATTTGGGTTAAAAGTTTAATTCGATGAGGACGGTGTTCTTTTGATACTTATTCAACTTTGTTCTCTTTTTCCACCTCCATGAACACTATGTCAAGCATCACATTGTATGAGACAACCACAACTTATTCAACCAAACGCCTACTATCAATTTGAATGTACAATTCGTCATGAGATGAATACATAGACAGATATAACTATTAAACTTTTTTTAAACAACGCATTTCTCTCACAAATTTTCTTAGGTCGTCAACATCTACACATAAAATATTATCCATTTAATTCAAATATGTTATATCAGGTAGAGAAAAAAAAATGTAAACAATATATATCATTTCTCCAATGTCTTTGTACAAATAAGTACATATGAAAAAATTGAATTGTCTGCTAATCGACAGCAAAAAATTTATTACCACAGACTCTTTACATTCTGCTATGCTACATGAATATATTCGTTTGTATTTGATACAATCATATGTGAGATATTGGATGTACAAGTCTGATCATATACGCACGTCCGGAGTTGAAGTGCATTTGTACAACCAAGTGAACCTCAATAATGATGACACATGTCGAAGTAAACGTTGACTTTTCTGAATAGTTAACTATTAATGTCATCTAGGTATATAAAAAAACTTGTCTAAATGTTGAAATTACTATCAAGTGGGCGAATAATAATACAACGAGGGGAAAAAATAAGTTACAATGATGGATGGCTAGAAATGAAGATTCTTCTCCACATCAATTAGTACATTAATGAAGAATTATTCATTTAACAATGACAATGTTAGATGATTGCTGGAGATAAAATTGTTATTCTATCAACATACTAATGGCTACTATTTAATCATTGGAAAAGATCATTTTCGTATTATTAAAATGGCAAATGACTCGATTTTATTACCTCCATCATTATATTATAATTGATTATAATTGATTTCCCCTCCCAAATATTATCAGGGTTACAAGCTCAATTGTTCATCAACTCATGAATAGATGTCCGAAATAATGTGCTCCCACATCTATTTTTCTTTGTTCGTCATTATACTTAGGAAGAGGAAAAGGATGCAGACAAACATCAGGTCTGCAAACTGAATCTGAATTATAATAGTCTTTGCAATCTTGTAAATTTTTTAAAGAAAACATCATTCGGTTATACTTATTGATATATTACATTGAAATACAAATTAAAATTCAATCAATTGATTGTTTCTGTCAACCTGTAATACTAACTCTATTTTATAATGACATCCATACAAAATATTCGCTTATTTTCATTACCTGTCAGCTGAAGAACTTAGAGTTCCATTGCGACATAAATCAGCAGCCATTTCAAATCATTTCAATATTCATCTTTGACATTTATTTTGTTTTTTTTTTTTTGTTATTGTTTCTGAAAGCTCACGTTACACTTCACTTCAATATCGATACCAATGATAAATATGGCAATAAAATGACAGATTTTCACGTATCCAACATTGAAAAAAACATGATCACCAAGTGTATATAACAAAGGAAGAAAGAAACAATACTGACAAAATGACTTTCTCTGCACTTGAGATATTAAATCTAGAACCTTTCAACTATTTTCAAATACCACGCCTCAATATTTCTCCGCGCTTTCACCTATTTTCAAATTCACACCTGCAGGCAGAAATTATTCTCAGATACGAATAACTGCTATCTAACTACATGAACAAAAATGAACCTTTTGACGTCACAATTTCGAAATGTAAAATGAATGAAACACTCAAAATTTAATAGCACCAACACAATACTACTACGTCTTTTTTTTTCCTTCTCTTTCAGACACTGACGATTACAATTGTCATTTGGATGTTTATTCAATATAATACCATTCATTTAAACCATGTTTTTTTTTTGTTTTTGTTTTTTTTTTGTTTTTCTCATGAAATGCACTTGCACAAGAATGATTGACACGATTGTCAAATGACTGCGCGAGAAGCAACAATGCGCCTCTAAATACAATACTGTATGAGATCTCGGATGATCCTGAGTTCGCCACTGACTGAACTATGTCAGACGAGGGGGGTCACTCTCTCAATTGAATAACTACCTATCATGTATCTACGTATCCATATACAACATGTGTGCTAATGTTTCTTTTACATACATGTACACGTGCATCATACAAACCCACACACAAAATCGCATTGGTGCATTTACGCACGAGTCTCGGGGTGATCTTCACGTAATATTAAATTTTGTCTATCTATGTATGTTTATATCATACCATCTATAAAATGATCTTGACGTCATCTAATTTGTTTTTCACTGATCGCAATGATTCAACTTGAGATTTCCAATAGTTCACAATTGAGTTGCGCATTATATTTTTGTTTATTTGTAAGCTCATAAACAAATATGCATCATATATTCTAGGAATAATTTTTGTTTCAAGTATCAATTGATACAATTGTCGAAAATTGTCTGAATAAATTCGCGTGATAAGTTATTCCACTATACTATCATAATATCCGATTATTTATTAGGCACCAAATTAATATATCATATGACATTGAAACATATTTATCATTTTATATGTGTATATATTGATATGATGCGATACAATGTGTATGCATGTATAATTTCACAGTCAAGTTCATAGTATGAGTGGAAAAATTTATTGGAACTCCCACGACGCACAATGTGTGATGTGGTTGTATGTTATATTCCATCATGGGCGATTTGTGCACTTGATCGCGTTGCAAGCGAATCAAAAGGGTCTTATATATGATGAATTGATATATAAAGAGGACGAGGAGTGAGTCGTCCAGGGTGTATCAATCTATGTCGTGTGACGGGCGCGTAGTACTTGACTCAATATAAATCGACCCGACCTTGTGAACTAGCTGAGACTGATTTTCACGGGAAATTTGCACATGTTATTGCGTGATTATATTCACATATAATCACATCTTACAACCCACTGTCATTTACCTTACTTTCCATCGTCAATCACAGCCTGAATGGACAATGATACTAAATACACATGAAATAATTTATTTTTATATAATAGTTTACTGTGTCAATATGATCAATCACAATAATTTTAATGATAAAATTCTTTATTTTTATATGTCAATTAAATATGAATCAAATCAAAGAGATATGTATGGAAGCAAATTTTTGTTTTTACTAAAAAATTGAAAAAAAAAAGGAAAATTCCTTCACACTCAATCGCACTTTATCACTCATGATAAACGATAAAATATACAATCAATTATGTCAATTATCTGTCTGTATGTGTGTGCACTTGATAGGTAATAATGACAACCGCATTATCGTGCGCACGTTCCCGTGAATCAAAAGATTGTACTACCGTGATTTTATTCCGTAATCACGATTTGTGACATTGAACTAGATAACTACCACGAGTTTGATTTGCACTATGACATTAATCATGAATGATTATGAACAAAAGAATAATAGAATGAAAATAGATACAAAATTGATGTTTTTACATTCAATTTCTAATTTTATTTGTTCTCATTACATTTTTTGGCCTTGATTCACTTTGATAATTATACCTATACAGGCATAGTTTTTTTTAATGTGATATGCATAAACTTACCGCCAATGAAAAATAGAATCCACAACTGTGTTACAGATCATTCTTGTATTCGGCTTGAAGAACAAATGTACTGATGCCTTCCGACTCAATCTCACCAGGCTCACTGAGGATAGTCTTGGAACACAATATCACGTGGTGTCTCAAAGCCATCGCGAGTATCCATCAATAATATTGAGAGATATGTCGTACGTGCCTGAGAGTGATTACATGGATGATGAGTCTGATGAACAGACACAAAAGCAACGAAAACAACAGCAGCAGCATCAGATGCACAATATCCTCTATGAAGAACGTGGAAAATTATTTCGTGATGGCAGGAATCTTATAGCAGTGAGTATGTCTCAATATCCGTACAACCTTTTACTTCATTCAAATGTAAGTATCTGCCCTTCGTCTTATCGTAATATTTTAAGACGAAACCAAAAATATTGATACGCTTGGGCCGCTTTCTTCTCGTTGTATTTGTGTTATATGATTCTTCAACATGTTCTCACCAGGACTATCAGAACCTCTGTGAAACTCATACACGAAAAGTACAACTAAGCGATTCGGAGTTTGAATATCAACCACCTCATTATCATGAAATTTATTGCAAAAGTTATTTGCTATACGATCAATCATTGAGAAATTCAGTGAAGCCCGCAAAACAAATGTGTGCTCATCCAGGATTTCATTGCGTTCAACGCAGCAGAACTTTGTTTATGGCGAGACGTCAATGGTCGAGTGATTGTTGGGAGCCATTCACCAAAGAAATTGCTAGCGGTTGCGATTGCATGTGGCCAGTGTCCACGCTCGGTGACATTGCAGCACATTATTGAATCGAAATGATTCATAACATTCTGCACTTACATATGGGCATTACACTAAATATATAAAAATGAATTATTGTCTATTTATTTATTTTCAATTCAACATTGAATAAATAACTCAATTTACGATTTTGATTGTTTCATTAATAAAAAAAATTTGAGGATAACTGGAAATCCAGAAAATATTAAGTAGATATATCACCCAGATTATTTCCAGGAATTTGCTTTGTGTTTTGGTAAGAAATGAAAACCATCTGGAACTTTACCCAAAAACATTTCTCTGCAATGGAAAATAAGAAAAGAAAATTGAAGAATAATCACAATTATTATTCGATCGATTTTGTATGGAATATTTAATAAAATGTCTCACGATATTTTTATCCAATCTGCGCAATTCGAACTGGCCATTAGAGTTTCGATGTCATCGCGACCTCTGTAATATGGTGGGCGTTCGTTTATCCTTTGTGGTGGTGTTTCCAAAATTCCAACTGGTATATATCTGAATGCAGAATAGGGCGATTATATGTGAAAATAATAGCAAGGAAATTTGAAGAGAAGAATGTTTGAGGTATTTTACAAGTCAAGATCAAGAAGAACTTATTATACCTGTGCAAAAATGATATCCACTCAAGCATGAATCTTCTTGTTGTTTCAACACCTCTCGTATCAGAACCCCAATGCTCCAATCCATAGTGTGAATATTTTTTAAGCATATCTAATCGTTCAGAGCTTGATATATCAATGAGTTTTTTCTCTTTTATTTCGGTGAATATCCATGGTTTTATGAGTGCACCGCGTCCAATTGTTACGCCTTGAATACTTTGATACTTCGAACGAACTCGTTGATAATCATCGTAGCACAGTATATCACCATTACCAAAAACTGGCACTGGTGCGGCAGCGGCAGCGCACTTTTCAATGTAATCCCAGTCGGCTGACTTTGTATATCTTTGCTCACGAGATCTGCCATGAACCTGATTAAAAATTTCGCAGTCATTCGAATTATTGAACACCAATTACAATTAGAATGGTATAAGGAGAGATGTAACTAATAGAATAAGTAGAAAAAAAATAATTACAGATATCATGGAGGCTCCCCAATCTCGAAACTTTGGCATCAACGTATGAGCAATTGGTTTATCCATATAAACACCCGTTCGTGTCTTAATTGTCAAAGGGATATCAAGAACTTGACTGACAGACTTGACAACAGTTTGGAGAACATTAAGACGATTCAACATTCCACTGCCACCCCCTTGTTTATATATTAAGTCAATGGGGCATCCCAAATTTAAATCAATAAAATCAACTTCCGCAACTTCATTCAAGAGTTGTGCACATCGTGTTAAAACACCTGGATTATTTCCACAGAGCTGAACTCCAAAAATATCTTCACATTCGTGTCTTTTAACCAGAGCCCATTCTTCATTGGCTCCTTTCAATATTTTTGGCGCTAATGCCAT
The DNA here is from genome assembly GCA_030523045.1 of Meteorus cinctellus. Classification (NCBI taxonomy): domain Eukaryota; kingdom Metazoa; phylum Arthropoda; class Insecta; order Hymenoptera; family Braconidae; genus Meteorus; species Meteorus cinctellus. The sequence goes on from JAPYZF010000155.1 coordinate 242,555, forward strand.
TTCACCACAAGTTATATCTGCACCGTACTCTTTACATATACGACGAAAAGGCAAATTCCCAACTGTTGTTAGTGGACTCAAAATTATTTTGTCTCGCCAATCTATTCTTTTCTTCTCGCTTGGACGCAATTTTATTTGATCGTGATCCGGCACCGGGCCCAATCTCGATTCGGTTTCGTCCTCGAACTTCGGCTCATCTCCTGCACTTGATAATGGTTTGTCGTGATTTGTCTTATCTAACAAAATGTCTTCAATTTTATTTTGACCATTGTCGACTTTAACATTTCCATTCGATGATGGAACTTTACCATCACCGTTGGATTTCTTATTCGCTGCATCATTTGCTTTGATAATTTTTTCAGCTTTATTGAAATTATATTTGCGTTTGCGCAGTCGTTCTTGAACTGTTTGATTAATCTTGTTCTTTGTCGTACCAGATTTTTTCTTAAATTCTTCAAATTTTTCATGGTCAACAATATTCAGTCCGTCTTGGGTTAAATGTTTGGATGCAAATCTACAAGCTGTACCTCTTGGACATCTACCCATAAAACTGAATAAATAACAATCGGGCCCTACATCAGGCTCCTTCAGTTCTAAATACGCTGCTCTATCATGCATAAAGGCACACTTTTTTGACGGACATGATTTTTCTGGTTCATCCGCAGCTTGATCAACAATCCACGGGCAGAGATTTCGTTCACGCGGACTTTTGAATGGTGGCGGTCTCGATTTATTTTGGCCTTTGAGTTTCTCTTTTTTGTCGTCAAATTTCATTTTTTTCGTTGCCGGCGCCACATCCATCGATTTACTGTCAATATCATTATCAACAATTCGATTTTTCTCCTGCACATCAACTCTGTCTCCATCATTACCAATTTCTGGCTGCCTGTTCATCAGTTCATCGTCATTATTACTGACAGACTGTCTATCAATTTTTTGTTTATCACTTTCGGCTAAACAATTCGCGCTCAACACTCGCACGTGATCGTCAATGATAAATCTATAAATAACAAAAAAAAAACATCAATACAATCATCAATGAATCATTGATAGACATTGATTATATTATAATTAATTAATCATTGTGATAACAGTCAGCAAAATAACAAATGTGCATAATTCCAGTCCCTTTCACGATATTCATAAATATCTCAATCTTTCGAGGTTATGTAGAACATAGCACTCAGAACAATGATCAGAACCTTATAAAAAGCAAATAAATGTTTGCAAAAATAATATATTTATTCATTCCACATACTCAGGCTTAATTTTACAAACTCCTTTTTGTCTATCATCATTGTAATCAATTATATTTTGATCGGCACATTTTTCGCCGCTATCCGCCATTATTTCACTTGTTTCATTCATAAAATGTGATCGTGGTTAAGGTAGAAATTGACAATATCAAAAATGAATTTTTGGAAGAGGAGCCAAATGAACTTCGGGGAATATATCGGATAAGATCGTTTACCACGAAAGCTTCGTCAAAGTTTGATTTGATTCGAACGTTTGACTTATTCCGCTTTCAAAGGTTAAATAGGTCAATTGATGAGTTAATCCTCATGGTGTTGATTGGATTGGTTTGAATTTCCGCGTTTGTCTACGATTTTTCCGTAGAACAAATATAAGAGGATATTTGTAACTTGAAAAAGCATAAATTAAAATAAACGACAAATTTATAAACTTAATCATCCGAATTCTTTTATAAAATTCACTTAGAAGCGATCAGACATTATTTTATATTGTTAAGCAATCAGTTTAGTTTCCATATTAGAACGATGGTTGATATGATTATTGGTCAATTGGTATGGCGATCGGTACCCAGAAGAAGCATTCAAACATCCGTTTAGTTATAGAAGAATATATGTTCAACATGCTTCACCTAATATTTACTACAAAATTTTGTTGCAGTGATATTATCATAAAATGAGCAATATAATTGAATTACAACAGCGAGCCACAGTAATGCTTGTAACAAATGAGATTTTACGTTCATTTAATACGATTACTAGGCCAGTATACTCACTCCTGCGGCTTCATCCATTGGAAAAATAGGAATTTTTCCAGTATGCTATCAATCAACTATCAGTTTGAGTGTCTTTAACGAATCCAGTCTCTCTATTTGACTTGCAGCAACGTTGAAAATAGAACAGTTATGGGTAAGGAGGATCCTGAAATCACTGCCCTGAAAAAGGAGCTCGAAGATTTGATTAAAAAGTGCCAGGTTCGTCATGTCAAGTTAGGAATAAATATGTTGTACAACCGAGAATATTCACCACTAAGTTCAGATTTGTTTTTGACAGGAAGATCAAAAGAAACAGCAGGATGCAACACTCACTGAGACTTGTGCGTCACTCGCTGATGGGCCAAAAGTTAAAATGGTAACGAAAAAAAATCTGAAAGGCCACATTAACAAAGTTAATTCAGTGCATTACAGTGGTGATAGCAGGTGAGTAATAAACGATGTAACAAATTCTGTGATAAAACTTATAATACCTCTTGGAAATATTGGAAATATTTCAGACACTGCGTGACGGGTTCACTCGATGGTAAATTGATAATCTGGGATTCATGGACAGGGAATAAAGTCCAGGTTATCCCTTTGCGATCTGCATGGGTAATGTCAGTGGCTTTTGCTCCATCTGGTAATTATGTTGCATGCGGCGGCATGGATAATATGTGTACTGTTTATGATGTCAACAATCGTGATTCTACTGGCTCGGCTAAAATTGTTCGTGAGCTACTCGGTTATGAAGGTTTTCTATCATCATGTCGATTTTTAGATGACAAAACACTTATCACTGGCTCGGGTGATATGAAAATGTACAAAAATATTGTATTTAATTATTCATCATTGTTTTCAACCATTTTCATCTTCCATTTAAATTCTAATTGTTTATAGATGCATGTGGGACTTGGAGTCAGGTCAAAAAACCACCGACTTTCCAGCACATGCTGGTGATGTCGTAAGCATTAGTCTTTCACCTGATGGTAAAAGTTACGTCACTGGTTCTGTTGATAAAACTTGTAAGCTTTGGGATTTCCGTGTTGAAAATGCAAGACAAACATTTTTTGGTCACGAAGCCGATGTGAATTCTGTTTGTGTGAGTTTGAATAACTAATTTTTTATTTATTTATCAATTCCCTTCATCTTATCAATGAACGTTTCCAATTCTTTGATGCCTAGTTCCATCCGTCGGCTGAAGCTTTTGTCACAGCGTCTGAAGACAAAACAGCACGTTTGTGGGACTTGAGATCAGATCAACAATTGGCAACGTACACACCGCCGAATTCGAATCCTGGATTCACCTCATGTGGATTATCATTAAGCGGAAGATATATCTTCTGTGGTAGCGATGATAATTATGTTCATATATGGGATACTCTGAAAGGCCAACATAATGGTAAACACAAATGAATATCAAGAAGTTATAATTGCATTATTGAAGATTGTATGAGCTTACACACTTTTTCCTGAAATAACATCTTTTGTTTCTTCAAACTGTAGGAACTTTGTCGGGCCATGAAAATCGCGTTACATCTCTCAGCGTGGCTCCAAGTGGAATGGCTGTGGCTACCTGTTCCTGGGACCAATCTGTTCGAATTTGGGTGTAAAAACCTCAGCGTGTCATCTGATTGCGAATTAAAATAAAAAATTGCTGAATGAATGGCTGAAAAATAAAATTAGAAACATACACAGCTTTACGGTTCGCAATTATACTTTTTCTGAGTCCGAATAAAAAATTTTTTTCAACGTCGTTAAATTCGGGAAAACCATTGACGTTGTATAAAGGTGTGAATCTCTAATTTCACTGGTAAATTATTAATATGATGAAGAATAAATCAATAAGACGATGTAATAGAGAAAATTAATGAAAGAAAAAGATTTAATACCGTACTCCAATTCGTTAATTTCATTATCTTTATTCCTTATATGATAACTTGGGCGTAATCGCGCAGTGTTGACTCGAGCACTTCAATTACATTATATATCCATTGCTCCTCATGACCTCGCCTCACTTAAACTAATTAAATATATTCATAAATTATTGAATAAGCCTTAAACAATATGGAGTTAATTGATTCGACGCTATAATCGGTATGAATTATCATACACTTTCATATCTTCACAATTTTCCATTTCGCATACAATTTTTTTTCATTTCACTTTTTTCCTAATTAAAAATGTAATTTTGGAGATTCTGCTATGTAAAATTGACTTAATATCTCTTTATGTCTCAACACATTGCAATAATAATTTTTTTCTTATGAACGTTAATGTAGTCGGAGCAAAAATTAAGCAGTCAAATGTGGAAATATATTTAACTAAGTATGCTGCTATGACTGATATTATCATTTCATCCGGAATTTTATGCGACATTTTAACTCCTGGATATTTTCTGCATGTTCAGATTTATTTTAAATTACATTTAAACAGGCACAAGGCATCGTACAGCCTATCTGTCTATATTTGCATCTATAGGCGTGCGCTTTTTTATTATGTAAGTTCATATGACATTTCTTTCTACTTTTTCTTAATGAACTTCATTCGGAATTGTTGGATGGTAATTTTTTGGTCGTGAAATATTATTTCTCGGTTCTGAAGGTATTTCAAATTTCAAAAATTTGATATATCCATCGATATAAATAGCGCAGCACAATCACATGTTTCTTCCATTGTGAACTTTTTAGTTCATCGACCATCATTTACATTCCCAAATTTGATAAACAATGTGGCAACTTAAAAAAAGAATTATGAAACATATTCCATAGTAATATAATTGCTTAATGACCAATCGAATGATAATGTTGGAAAAAAAAATCTCTGAATAATTTTTGATTGAACGTAAGCAAATGTGATTTGTATTACATAGAATTCAATTAACTGGCGACTTATGCAATACTTTATGTACAGCTATAATGACTAGAAACAATATATGTATGTTATAAAATAATCGTATTACGTAAATAATAAAAATTGACCTATGTGTGAGAGTATGTATTTTTCAATCTCATCTGCATTGCAGTGGCTGCACAAAGTCTCAACATCTTCTTACTTATAACATAATCAATATTCTCATGATCTCGTATGCAGTGTACAGTAAAAATTATTAGTAGAAATATAAAGATTAACGCTGGCATTTGATGAATACAAATTAATTAGTAATGATGGACCACATTGGAGAAGGCTATGCAGTACTTACTTATTCATAAAAATTATTTTTCCTTGTCACACTGTCATTAAAGTATCACAGAAAATGCATACAAAGTTAATCGACAGAGAGATTAAATTTGTTTATGAGGACGTATATATATATGTACACATTCGGAATTATTTTTGTCATCAAAAATTATACAAATGAAGGGCAAAATAGTTCATCATTCTGTCACTGTTCCTTTTTTTTTGGTTCATATTTCCCCAATTTCAGTTTAGTATGTATAAATGAAAAAGAATTCATAATGAATCACAGAGAGCTGCTGCTTTCTTTCCTCTAATCTTCCAACTCCTCTCACGATTGCACATATCAATTTGATTTTGTAATATATCCGTTTATGGCTCACTCTCGCGTAACATTTTATGAAATATAAAAAACAAAATACATGAAGCATTGATATTCCTCTCCTTTGCAGTAATAGGATATTTAGCGTGTTTGATTCATTCGTGAAAGAATCATTGAGAGAGAAAGAATCATTACACAAATGCATTGTGCACATAATTTTTACATATATATATATATGCATTTGTATATAAATAATTATATAACTCACGCATCGTCTATCAGTTTTGAATGCAGCGAACACTTTGCCCTGCAATTAGGCAGTGTCGTATGACTAATATAAGATAATTACAACATGTGAAAAGTTGAATTCATTCAGAATCGAAAGTTGTGATATTTAATTACATCAGCAGGTGTATATGCAGAAATACGTGCTCAGAATTCATCGAGATGTATGAGAAGCGCTACGATAACTGTAGCGCCTGCTTCCTTCGTCGCCCATTCGGTTGACTCTAGACTATCAGCGCTGTCTTTATCCGGACCCATTGTATAAGATCCCGGTCGGACCAATAATTGGAATGCCGTTGAAGCATTGAGCTTTTTGTTTGACTGAGTATCTATATATCTATTTCAATATATAAATAGATTATCAGTATTGTCAAAATTGAATCGTATTATATGTAGCGAAAAGAGAAAACCAGTTGTCCACTTACGGATATTTTCTAGTACATTCGTCAGATGCGACATGTTTAATATTTGGCGAAAATATGACTTGTGGATTTTGATCTTCAGTATTTATAATCGTTGTCAAGTTACTAATATCTAATTGCTCCATCGGCAATAATTCACCTCTATCAAGAATCCATCTGGAAAAATGTTACATAGAAGAAGATGATCATGTGCTTTGATTAATTCAGTTGAATTCCTATTTTATTAATTAGCACTTTTGATTTCTTACCTGATCGAATCTAATCGTGTACCGTAATAAGCAATATGCCATTTATCTGTAGTAGTTTGTGGAATTTGATTGGCATTGCTAGTTTGCTTGAGAGGAAAACGCACCCACCCAACCGGCACGGAAAATTCCGCTGGTGGTTCACCTTTTTTACATATTATCCCTTCGCGATCAACTTTGTAACATGTATTACAATAGCAAATAACTTCATCCGGTGAGAAAAACTCATCGGGAAGTACTAGTGATTTTTTCAATCTCATACATGCTTTGAGATATTCACATTTTTTGGCTGGTGGTACGATGATTGTTGTATTGAGAGGCGTGGACGGTGAGGATATAACTCGCAATGAACTCAATGTTGATTGCTGTGAATTATGACTTGAAATATTTTGATTCGCTGCAATTATACCGCTTCCATTACAATTCTTCGTTTGATTTTGTTGGCGATTTGCCATTCCCGATTGAGTATCTTGTGTGCTCAATGGTGTAGGATTATTGCATGATGTTGCAGCTGGATTGCTTGTTACAATGGCGGGAGTATTGTGACACTGTGAATTGTCCTGATTAATATTATTCTCTGTTACATGATTTGAATTGACATGAGTTGACGTGGCAATGTTATTCATTTGGCCGTTTGAGGCAATACTTTCATTAATCGCATTATTTGCATTCATTGAATTTATTGCGGTGTTTAAACTCGACATATTGCTAGATGACGCCGCCGAACCATTTTTGATATTGATATTCGTTGCATTATTTATATCTACATTTGTACAATCATTCCTGAGACTCATTACGTTTTCCACTGGTTCATCATCATCATTTTCCATATCGTTGCTCAACATTGTATTACTGTCATACGATGGTTCGCTGAGATTCTTCAGTTTTGAACACGATAACATCGGAGTTCGTGTTGCATCTATACTAATTTCCGATTCACTTACTGAATTATTACTGTCTGAATGTACACTGCCTGTCATGGATTTCCCCGGTAAATCATTATTAAATTGTGAAATATTATTGCTGTTTGATGGAACGTTACGCGATGTTGTTTCACTCGTATCACCGAAATTCGTTATTTCATGATCAATCATTTGAACATTCAAAGGAAGACTGGACGGAATCGCTGGAACATTCTCTTTTTCATGACGTTCTAAATCAGCTTTTTCACGTGAATTTTCAACATCTTCGATTTCATTGACCACATGCTCAACATTATTCGCTATTGCCATGTTAATTGTATCATTGTCGGTATAGACAGTGTCCAATGCCGGACCGATGAGTGAAATTTGTTCAACTTGACCATAAAGATCTATTACAGCATAAACGTACGGTGGTAAATCGGTAACAGCTACTCCTTGATCAACGCCATTAATGTACAAATGTAGTGTAGAGTCTTCATCAACTATCAGACCAACCGTTGCACCACATTGAAGGCTCTCCAAATTTTCGCCATATCGTGTTTGAACTTTAGTACCATTATGGGACATCCAATCGCTACAAATTATCCAAGAGTACTTTTTGAAGCCCAACGCCGTCAACGGAAATGTCGCCTTCTCTGGTGATATGCACGATACGCCACAGAGAAGACCTGATACCCATCGGTCATTAATTTTGTCTATTTTGACTTGAAACATTTTACCCTTCACCAACGGTCGATTCGACATCACTACTCCTTGGTTGTAGCTGGCAACTCTTCTTGCCAATGTTCGACCCTCAAGTTCAACATTTCTACCATGATTCTCATGGAATCCGTAGCACCAATCAATTTCACCTGTTGATGTAACAACAGGTTGAGTTGGAGTAAGTACAATATCATTCATCTTTGTTTCCGACACATCAATCGATGTGTCAGTACCCCCATCATTTCGCATCGTCAATGGCATAGGATCCAATAACAATTCCAATGAATCTTGTAAACGTAAACTAGCATTTGGCGATATCATTGACGTTTGCTGTTTAGTACTAGTGATACTAACTGCAACTGTACTACCAAATAATTCAACAACAGCTAGAACCATCTCCGGAACATTAACCGCGGCCACTCCCATATCCTCACCATTGATATAAAATTTGAGATTGCCTTCCTGATTGCGTTTCAATCCAATTTTATCATTTACACGTAACCAATCTAAACTTGGACAATAATTGGAACACAAAACGTGCCCTTTATGTCGTACTTCATTACCAGTTAGATGCCACGACTCAACTGGAATTGATGTCATACCCGGCACTAAATCCATCGCAGTTAACCAATTACCAACTTCATTTTCTAGAACGCCAATTTTCAGCGATCCACTCCATTCCGGAGCAATTTCTTGAATTGATATTTCGAATAACTCATTATTTTCGAGACCACTTTCACTCAATAATACCGCGTGATTGTATTCACGACATCTCGCCGCAATCATTCGATCGCTATTCAATTGAATATTTAATCCAACTGATTCGTGAAATTTATGACTGATTTCTGTCTGTGCTTGTGGTTGAATTACTGATGTTGGCTGCTGACTTATGCTATTTTCCGAAGCCAAGTATTGTTGGGTCATTGTGTCTCTACGTTCAGGCAATACGATAGTAACCTAAAGAGAAATCATTCGTCACGGATCAGTCAACATGAATCAAAAAGGTAAAACAAAAAACACAAAATGAATTTGGCAATACCGGATATTCATACCTGTGCGCATTGAGCATACAAATCGATGACTGGATAGACATGAGGTGGCAAACCACTACAGGCAATACCTTGATCGATCCCATCAAGGTAATAATGAAGACTTGAATCAGCGCAACGCATCATTCCAATTCGATTACCTTCCATTAATTTATCGAGATCACAGGAATAATGATGCCGCAATGTGACACCATCTCGCATCACTGTGGAGCCGGATAGCATCCACGTATCGTGATCAATGTCAGTCATCGTCGATGGAAATTCTAATTCATCGGGTCGTATTGCCGTAACACCTAGAACAGATTGGTCCAATCAAATTAGATATCTAATCAAACTGGATTTATTGAACTAAATATTGAAATTTCTTTGTCAAAACTCTTCACGCACCTGCTTCAATTGCCCCCGACCATCGTCCAACCATTTTATCAATTGAAACTTCAAATAATTCACCATCTCTAAGTGGCCTATTCGCAATCACAATCGCCTCATTAAATTCACCTAATGCACGTATTCGTGATGCTGTCAAGCCATTGTTTGAGATTCGGGCGTGTTTACCATGTACATGATGAAATCGTAAGTCACTTGAACCGAAATAACAAAAGTTAACCATGTGAATCATCACATAAATTCGTGTGATGGAATTACTCGAGTTTCCTTACCTGTACAATGTCGTGTTACTAAAGCTTGAATTATTTGTTGTTGGACTATAAAAGTCTGTGTTATCAACAATTGTCGCTTGAGTCGCTTGTCCGTACAAATCAATTACCCCATAAACTCGCTCTGGAACGCTGACGGCTGCCGCTCCTTGATCAGCACCATTGACGAAAAAATGTATTGTCCCGTGATCTTTTCGCATGACACCAACTCGATCACCAACTTGTAATCGATCAAGGTTTTGCCCATATTGTTCAATAATTGATGTTCCATTATGCATAACACCGTTACCAGTCATGATCCATGTACCTGATCTAACATTCGTCATTGTAAATGGAAACTCTAATTCAGTAGGTGAATGTGTTGTTACACCAATTTCAATTGAACCCGCCCATTTCGTGACAATTTTATCCAATCTCACTTCGAACAATTCATTCGGTCGTAAAGGTCTCATTGTAAGCACTACACCATTATTGAAATCATCCATGGCATTAGGCCTGTGCGCGGTGCGGCCATTATTAATCACATCTGCATGTGTACCGCAACAAGGATGAAAGGTTAACCGATCGAGTGGCTCATCCTCACCAACTTCATTCAATCCCTGGAGATGTAATGTGTTACGTCGCGTAATGAGATTTTGTTCTTCTCGTTCATCACGATCGACAATTGTTACTTTTACAGTCATTCCGTAAAGCTCAACAACACCCCAAACACCAGTTGGCACTTTAGCAGCAACTCCTTGATCGAGGCCATTAATTAAATAATGTAAATTGCCGTTACTTCGTCGTATCATCCCAACACGATCACCCTCTCGCAATTCATCTAAATTGATTTCACCATACTCGCGTTGAATACCTTTACCATTGGTCAATATACCACAACCCGACATCATAGTGGTCCCTGATCGCATATTTGTCATTGTTGCAGGGAATTCTAACGCAGTTGGACTATGCGTTGTTACACCAACTTCAATACTCCCCGACCATTTGTCCACTAATCTGTCTATACGTATTTCAAATAACTCATTGTCTCTCAATGGTCGGTGTGTCATAACAACACCATTATTGAATTCATCTAATGGTCTACGTCGTTCCGCAGTCCTTGCATTATTCGACAATTTCACAAGAGTTCCCACCCTCTCATGGAATCTCAATCTGTCCTCTCTTATGGCAGCAGGGCTCGGATTTTTCGGTAGATTCACATTCATATTAACATTCAAGTTAACATTTAAATTGGCAATCATACTTGTAGATGATGCTTCACCAAGTGGGAAATCATTATTTATTTCAATCTCATTTTTTGGTTCATTCGTTGGTTGATTTGTTTTCGGATTAGTTATCGTTACTTGAACATAATCGTAATACATTCCGACCACAGCATATAAACGTGATGGGACATTTGTCGCTGCTATTCCTTGCGATAATCCGTTGATATAAAAAACAAGTTCATCCTGAAACAAAACGTCGATATAAATACCATTATCATCGAATATAAAATAAGAAATCAATATTGATTTCTCTTGTATCTGATATATACAAACATACATTTGATGTTCTCATAACACCAACTGTTTGCCCTTCATCTAAATTATCTAAATTACTTCCATAGGTTGATTCTGAACACAGATGTCCGTTTTGCAGTATCCCATTGTTTGTCATCATCCATACTTGCCCTAAATTAATTGACCAACCCATTGTTGCGGTATCGGGATCGCACGTGGTGACACCAATCTCTATTTTGCCAAAACATGATCGAACCTGTGAAAAAAGAAAAACAAATAATGATACATATATAGTGATACAACTCTGCACAACAGTCGCTGATGGGCATCAATAAATAACAAATCCAACTGGATGAAAATGACAGTTCTCCCTAAACTACGATCTGTTTTTTTTTAAACTTCAACAATAATAGACACAATAAAATTTCGGTAATTGAAAAAATATCTACACTCATAATAAGAAGAAAAATTTACTTTTTTATCCAATCGAACTTCAAAAAGTTCGTCATCTCTCAAGGGTTCGGCAGTTATGACACGACCCTCGTCGAACGTCGAAAAATTTGTCAACGCCGTGCAATTGTTGTTTATCAAATTTACTCCCTCGCCACATTTTCGAAACATTGCGGTTATGTTTTGTATATACAAAGAAATTATTCGATATTTTTGTTATTTTTATCTTTGATAATTATTAACTTCACGACAATCAACTTCAACGAAGAGGAGTGAAATTATCACTCCGCTCTCTGGAGCATCATCTGTAAATTTGGAGCAAAACACACAAATAGTGACGGACAATGTTCATCGATTATTCAAAACATCGATTATTATTATTTTTTTTTGTCCAGATCGATTCGGCTCTCGATGTTTTCCACCACAAATGATTGTCGATAGTTTCATTCAACATATCGAAAGTCGAATAAATAATCGTACTCAAACTCGCCAACCGTTTTCAGACATCGAATCCATAAAAATCAATCTGATTCCGGATGCCACATAATTATATTCAATATCACATCTACAAAAATGTCCACTAAATATACATTCGATATTTTATAATTTTTGTTAGAAAATATTCAGCTTCAAAGGATTTTCATCAACCATTCCAACTTTTCGTTTCGACCAATCAGACGCCATAAAAAACAATCGTTTGGTCAATTCACACATTTTCCCGCTTCTTCTCATGAATTCAATTCAATTGTATTTAAATAAACAACAATATCATACAAAAATTATTTGTCTCGCACATTCTGCCCACGTATAATTCACAGAACTATTTTATACTCAGGTGTAATTACATTCATTAAAAAGCATCATTTGAAATAATTTGTTTTATAGTCAAAGCCTTATTTTTATATATTTATTATTTTTTTTTCTTTTGTTTATGTTCTAGAAATTATGTTCTAGAAATATATATAAATTTATATATTTTATATCTAATATTAAATTAGATCAATAGCATTAAAATATAAAAATCTGCAAAAATCCTACAGATATTCTCTAAATCAACTTACAAAATGCCCCTTACTATTTGCTTCTTATTATATCACAAATACAACAAAATCTTACAGCATTATATAATTGCAGTAGAGATAAAGAAAATAAAAAACATTATCAGTCGGATAATGTGTGAACAGACAATTTGCGGCAGGTGACGGCGTAACACACATTCATTTGCAAATTGCACAATAAACACTCGTATAAACATCTGTATGCATATATATATGCATATATGTATATAAAAGTCATGGATATGACCAGATATGACCAACAAATAAAAATGGCACGTCACGGCCAACGAATACAGTGCTCCATTCATTTATGAGACAAAACAATAATAATGTATAAAATACTTAGAGGTTAGGAATTCCTTTTTACATCTCAATAAACAATGCACCAAGAGAAGCATAAAATATGGTACGTAATATTTATAGTAATGTTTATGCAGTTAGTGAATATATACATTTTAGTTTGTAAAAACTTAACCTCACTTATTTCCCCAACACTCACAAATCTATATACATATATAGGTATTAATTAATTCATGTAGTTATAGTTGTTGTAATAAAGAGAAAATAATTTTCAGTATGGTCTCCGATTTCTTTTATCCAAATATGGGTGGAGTTGAGGAGCACATATTCAATTTATCGCAATGTCTACTCGGTCGTGGTCATAAAGTTGTAGTATTGACACACTCTTATGGAAATCGTGTGGGAATACGATACATGACTAATGGTCTTAAGGTAAGATTGTTCGTTACTTCTTCTTTTTTTAAGTAACGTTATTCATTATTTTACATCGTTCAAATATCGAACGATTCCGGCGAGGATGACGTTTATCGCTGGTTAATTCTAATTGCTTTGAATTAATGAGACTCTGTGTAATAGGAAAAGATTTGATGATTTTTTTGATATCTTGAATAGAAATAATGGAGGAGTGTATTCACTTTTTTTGTGATTCTTCATTGCTTATTATTTTGGACAATAGCGTCACGCGGGGATTCTTATAGGAGAAAATTTTGTAGATGTAAACATAACGGTGAGAGACTGGTGGAAAATGAATTGAGTAATGATTGAATTTCGCATTAATTTGTGGAAAGCAACCTACCGGCTATTTTAGTCAAACGAATATTAATATGGATTTCCAACCCGTAATTTAACCATTTTTATTTTTACAGGTGTACTATTTACCAATCAAAGTTTTTTACAATCAATGTGTTCTCCCTACAATGATATGTTCAATTCCATTGATTCGTTATATTTTTATACGTGAGCGTATAGACATAATACATGGGCATTCTGCGTTCTCAGCATTAGCGCATGAAGGAATGTTGATAGGAAGACTAATGGGTTTAAAGGTAACACAAGATATATCATTTTTGCTATTCAATCCATATTACAATGGCATCCTGACGAAACGAAAATCACCAAATCTATAAATTTGACCATAGCTCGTCAATAATTCCATATATTATTCATCCGCCTCTTTTATAATTTTTAGACAGTATTCACTGATCATTCACTTTTCGGATTCGCCGATGCTTCAGCGGTATTGACAAATAAATGCCTTGAAATTTCGTTAGCTGATTGCAACCATTGTATATGTGTTTCGCATACTGGCAAAGAGAACACGGTGTTGAGGGCCAAAGTTCCCAAAGAGAAAGTATCAGTCATTCCTAACGCTGTGGATACAGCACTTTTTACACCTGATATTACCAAACGAAAACATAATTGCAGTATGTTTACATTTTTAAAAATATTCTTATCAATATTTCCAGGATATCAATATTCAAAACACTATTTCATTTACACTTTCATAAATTTTTCTATTTCAGTTACAATTGTCGTTGTATCTCGATTAGTTTATCGTAAAGGTGTAGATTTATTAGCGCAAATAATTCCTGAAATGTGTGCACGACATGAAAACGTACAATTTCTCATCGGCGGTGATGGTCCAAAGCGATGGCTTATAGAAGAAATAAGGGAGAGGAATTTATTGCAGCATCGTGTGACACTTCTTGGCAGTCTCGAGCATTCACAAGTGCGACATGTTCTGAACAGAGGTCATATTTTTTTAAATACCAGTCTAACAGAGGCTTATTGTATGGCAATTGTTGAGGCAGCTTCTTGTGGGTAAGTTGAAGAGTACAGGAGAAATGCTTTCACTTCTACTTTATCTAATTTATACACAAACTTATATTAATGTTTAATACTCAGTTTGCAGGTCGTTTCAACAAGAGTGGGCGGTATTCCAGAAGTTTTACCTCCCGAATTAATTTATCTAGTCGAGCCCACTATAGAAGCATTAATTAATGGATTAGAATGTGCAATAGACGATTATAAAAGTGGAAATATCATAAGTCCACACAGAGTGCATGAAAAAGTAGTGTCATTTTATAATTGGTTTGATGTTACCAAACGGACGGAAATCGTTTACGATTTGGTTCAACGTGAGAATAAAAAAAGTCTTGATGAACAATTATCAAGTTATTTATCAAGTGGAGTATTGGCATATCTATTGGTAGTGTCGCTATGTCACATTATATTACAAGTTTTGGAGTACTTCGTTCCGAGAAAGGTAAAGTTATATTTATTTACGAATTTCTTTGTTTTCATTTCAAACTTAATAGAAACTGAAAATGAAATTCGATTTGTGTGTATTTAATTTCCTTTTTTTTTTAAATTTTCTGTTTCAGTATATTGATATTTCAATAGATTATAAAAAATCCGAGCCAAAAAGTAAATCAAAGAGGACAGGATAAAGTGCTAATTCGACGCATTATAGTTAGATCAATTTTGTAAATCTGTATAACTACGTGGAAAATTTTTGCTTGAAATATTCAATGATTAGAATCATGTAAATATTCACCGATGACCGATGCATTTATATTTCCAAATACGTGGTAATGTGCATTTATTATTATCATCATCATGATAATTTTGGTTTTTTATGATTTATATTGAAAAAAATATTTTTTTCGAAAACTAGCTTGCAATTTTCTTGCCGTAATAGCTAGATCAATTATCACTACGTGAAAGAAAAAAAAATATATGAAACTAGACCAAATTCTCTAGGTAATAATATATAAATATATTCAATTAGTCAAAAGAAAATTTTTAGATTAAAATTTCAAGTATGATGACGCACAGAATTCTAATGACCAAATGTCATGAGCAACAAGGGACAATATCTAACTAATCTACAGAACTTTATCCAAAAGTTTTCCAATTCAACATATGTATAGACATTCGTATTTGTATATACATATATAAATGTATAGGAAGTGGGACAGATATAGTGAACATATTGTATAAACTTAGACGATTAAATTTAAAGACAGCACACGAATTGTTTTGAATCCGATATTTATATGATTTCTTTAGCATTGTATGATCACAGTTTGTCGCAAAAAAAAATCATGTCTGATATTGCTAATCATTGCCAAAAATAGTATTAATACTGATTGTATTTATTCACAGAATCAAATGAAATATTGATTAAGAATATACACAAAATTTATAATTGAAGAAAATATTGGATCTGTTCCACATAATTGAATTCTTAGATTATACACACTTGCATATCTTATCAATTGCTACTTTATCTGATATATTACTCTGAAATCCAATGACATGATGAAAGTACAAAAAAAGTTTATTTATTATATTTTTGTTTTTCTCACCAAAGAGTACAATAGTGGCAAGTTGAAATTATATGTGATATTGCCTTTTAGCTCTATTCACGTATAATATATGATTCGATGAAGGAATTACATAATTGCGTAGTACTTTTCTTATTACACAAGAATTTCATAAAAATGATTCATTACTTTACTAATTCAAGAAATACCGTTCTTTCATCATCCTATCTTGATTATAAATATCAATCTTAATTCCATAACAGTAACTTTTTTTATACATACTTCAATATATATGGTTTGTACATTTGAGCTTATTCAACCATTCAATGTAACAAATAAATAAAAATGAAAAGAATGTTAAAACGGGTCAAAGAAATGGTCACACATAAACCATGTTACCGTGTTAAATACGTAATTTATCTTGGCCCTTGAGTTTTAAATCTGATTGCATCTTTTTTGAAGTATCTGATGAACTATCTGTTCATTAATTTTTATAAAAACATGATCAATATTCGTAAAATCAGAGATCCCTTTCAATAAAAAAATGCAAAATTCTATATAAAGTTGAACAAATATATATAATATTGAAAAATTTTGGTCAATTGAAGAGTTATGAATATATATATATAAAAAAAAAACAAAATAAATGACAATGCCGAATTTTCGAAAATATAGCAACGTTTATTTTTTCTTTCTTCTCCATGTAGCAAGAATACAGTAACATTGACTAATATCAATTATTCCGACTGCTCAATTATCACTGTATTGTACATTTTCCGTACTCTTCGTCTATATATTCTACATCTTTTCAGTCAGTGGCATGAATTCCTCTCTTAACGTCTAATTCTATAATATAATGAAAAAAATGTTCCTTCAGCATTTATTCGTCGACGAAAAACTTATGAATCGGAACTCATTAATTCAATTGCTTTCCTTTTGTTACCTGTCCATTCTATTGATTATGCTATGATACGATACAGAGAAAGTATTCGTTAAGAAAAAACCGAAATTATGGCAACATCCTTTTTCCCGTATAGAGATGGAGAAAAAGACATAGAAAAAAAAATTTGTAAAATTATTCCAAATAGAAATTATCCTATAATTGTTATGCCTTGTCAATCAGAGCCAGCTGGGAATACTCATTTCTTCATTATTGCTTTTCTTTCATTATTATTCTTTCATAACGATATTTAATTTCGTTCACAAAAATTGAATATAGCAAATAATACAATCACGGCATATATGCATGAGCTGGTCTCTGTTTCGAGATTTGGTTTGTAGAACAAAGTACAATATGTTATTCTTGTTTTATTTTCATGTTTTTTCCTCAATTCTTAATAATGTACAATTGAATCTTTGTCGAGAAACTGATAAATAATATTGAAATCTGTAAGTACCCTACTATGCCATCACTTTTGTGTAACAAAAAAGTCATTTTATTCATTCATACACTAAATCATTCATTCATGAGAGGAGTTCGAATACTTTCAGTATTAGGATAAGAAATAATGGGATTAATAATAATGTTTTTCAATAAAATGCTTTTTTTTTCGTTCTGTATTTATCAAATTACTGAATCAATGGTGGGGTCCCTGCCAAATTAAGATATTTCATTGTTGATACAAAAATCAACGTACTGATATCAACAATTGAATGAGTCGATTCTTAATACTCTTATTATTTTTTTTTTGTGTTTTAGTTGCATCTTCCAAATACACGAATCAAAAAAAAAGAGCTGTGCTGCATTAAAAAAATAAGGACGAGTAACAACCGCGAACGCTTCCTCCTTTTTCTCACTATTTGATACATAGTGATAAAATGACATGTTATTTTCATTTCCAAGAATCTTCTTCCCAGTTAATTTGATCGTATTTATATACAATTAACTGAAACTAAATTAATCTCTTCCCAACATGGAACAATAGCATGCATATATATATCACTAATATGAGCGTCCATTTATTAATGTAATGTTTCAATTATTATCAAACATTGGACGCGGTGATATTTCACAGTTGTTCACGTCTCTTGTATTTGATTTTGGTCGTCATATTCACAGAAATTGTTATTAATACACGAATGAACTCCTACAGAATAGCTTTCCACTCTACATGACTAAAAAATATAAATTAATGACGAACCAAATTCTGCCATACAACTGTCCCATGTAATCTCTTATTTCCCTTCCATCGCCCACATATTTTTTTTGTTTAAAAATTTGATACAAAATGTTCAAACGCCCTCGCCATAGTCACGATCACCAACATTGATACGATCAGTAGCTGCTGTTACACTGAAACCAAGAATTCTGTTGTCCACCTTAAACATCTTTCCCTTTTTCGGTTTTTTTGATTTGCCCTGAAAATATTCCGAATATAGTTTTACTCATGTCATTTCATCTAATAGGAAGCGAAGAAAAAAAAACAAAAAATAACTAAACGAATGAATGATTACCTTAACTTCTTGGAATTCCGTCGGAGCATTTGGATTCACTGCTGGCGCTGGCTTGCACAAATCATCAGCCTCAGCTTGTGGACGTTGTGCCGATCGCCATTTACTACGCTTTTCCAAAAATTGCTTGGCAAATTCTGTACATTGTTTGCTGTCACCAAGATACATTCTCACATATTCTTTTACTTCATATGCTGATTCGATGTCCCGTAAGAAGCCAACAAATGTCGGGACTAAAAAGGATAATAAATTTAGGTTTAATACGCCAAGAAGAATCACAATACACCGATGAATTACGATAAAAAAAAACAAATACTGACTATCAACAGATGCTTGGAGTCCACCCAGCGTACGATTGCACCATTGAGTAAAGTCATCTGGCTTGGCAGTGTTATTTTCGAATAGCTTCTTAACGAGTTCTTCATCTTTCTTCCCTTTATTCTTAGGCGTTTTATTATTATTAACTTGTTGCTGTTGTTGCTGCTGTTGCTGAGATGGTTGTTGTTGTAACGGTGTCGTAGATTTAACAACAGTCGGTGGCATTTTTACCGACGATTTTGGAACGACAGAAGGCTTTGCGGAAATAGGTTCATCCCAAAATCCGCTGCCCGTCCACGCTTTACTACCACTGATCTTTGCAGTATCGTTACCAGAATTAGTGGTGGCAGCCCAATTCAATGATTGCGATGCAGTACCCCATATTCCAGCATTTTGCATTGCTACAGCAATTTCACTTTTATTTGCTTTCTCTTGGCGTTCTTTCTCTTGTTGTTTTACCTTTGCAATTCTCTCCTGTTCCTCTTGTTGAATTTGCGCTAAACTCTTCACTTGCGGATGATTATGTGCAGGCGCTGCTTTTTCAGCCCATTTAAATTGTAAACGTTTTGATGATTCGATAGCAACTACTTCTTTAGCCGCTTCCATTGCTTTCTGCTGAGCCATTTGTTGTTGCATCATTTGCTGGAACCGTTGTTCTTCAGCTTTTTTCTCCCGCTCCAATCGTTGGATTTCAGCTAATGATGCATGTGTTGTTGGTGGTGGTGCGTGAGGTGTTTGAGCCCACGGTGCTTTACTGCGTTCTTGAAGTTTCTTCAACGCTTCTGCTTCACGACGCCGTTGTTCTGCTTTCCGTGCTTGTTCCTCCGCTTCCGCTTTCTTGCGCGCTTCTTCTTCCTTCCGTAGTCTCTCTTCTTCAATACGTTTTTGCTCATCTTCCAACTTCTTTCGCTTTTCTTCTTCCTTTTTCAATTTCTCCTCCTGTTTCTTTACTTCATCACGCTTTTTCTTCTCCTCTTCTTGTTTCTTTCGATTATTCTCTTCATCCTGTTTGCGTTTTTCTTCACGTTTTTTCTCCTCTTCCTTCCGTTTTTTCTCCTCTCTCTTCTTCAATTCTTCTTCCAGTTTACGTTTCTCTTCCTCTTTCAACCTCTTTTCTTCGTCCCTTCGTTTCTTTTCTTCCTCTTTGCGATTAGTTTCCTGTAATTGTCTCGCTGTTTCTTCTTCAAGTTTTCTTTTGGCACTCTCGTCTTCGGCCTGACGTTTCAATTCTTCTTTCTTACGCAACTCATCCTTTCGTCTATCTTCTTGTATCCTAATATTTTGCTCCTCCTAAGAAGAGAAAAGGGCCCATGGTTATTAATTACTCGAATATTTTCTATCATCGGTTAGTGAGATGCTAAAACATTGAAACCCACTAATATCTGTTGTTCAGTCTTCATTTCCTTAGTATGTAAGTCCCAAAGAGAATTAGGCATTTGGCCGGGTGGCATCGGTGGCAGAGGCCCGACCTAAAATGAATGCAAATAAAGTATTCAAGACTACAAATGAAAGTCATCACAATCCGAAGATAAAAATAGGCGGAACCTACCTGCGCCAGCCAATTTTGAGCATTAAATGGCGGATTAATTTGTGACGGCGGCTGAGGCCATATTGAATCAATCGGATGCGATTGTGGTGGATGACCATTTGCATTTACATGTAGTTGACGTAACAAAGATTTGATTGGATCTTCCTCTTGCGGGGGTTGTGTTGGCGGTGGATTTAATGTTTGTGGCGGCGGTCCAGGCAAATTTTGAATCCCACCCATTTGTTGAATAAGCTGTTGAATAGGATCTAAACCTGCTGCACCTGGATGAACTGAACCTGGAGCTGGATGAGGATTCGCTGATAAATGATTTTCATTCTGTGTTTTTGCCTGTTGCATTTGATTGAAAAGTTGCATAACAGGGTTCGTTGCTGGTTGCATATTTGGCGCCAATGGTGCTGCAAATGGATTGGTTGCAATTGGAATGTCACGGACCTCTGAATCTTGCATTACACACTGCATAATTAATTGATTCTGTTCCACAGGACTTAATGTCGCCCAATGCTCTGACTGCGATAATTTTGTAATAGCCGAACTCTTCATTTGCCTCAATAATAATTGTTGATTATGCAGCATTCTTAATTGTTGATATTGGAGCATAAGCATTGGATCTTCTATTCCAGGTTTGGGTAAGGCACTGCCGGATAAACCAGCGGGTACGGTATTTGGTATCGTTGGTATTGTGGGTTCCGTCAACTTTAATGGCGGTATAGGCGGACCTGGTATGAATGGTACACGGCCGCAAATCTTTGTCAAATCACCAAGAGTTGCATATCTTTCATCGCAAGTTCGGCGTACCAATAATCCTTGTGTAAAGTATCCAGCTTT
Organism: Meteorus cinctellus; assembly: GCA_030523045.1. NCBI lineage: Eukaryota > Metazoa > Arthropoda > Insecta > Hymenoptera > Braconidae > Meteorus > Meteorus cinctellus. The sequence goes on from JAPYZF010000155.1 coordinate 264,117, forward strand.
ACACCACTCAGCCATTTCACTTGCCATGAATGGGCCTTGAACCTCTCCTTGTGGATCACGATAAAACCATTTCTCTTGCGATTGTGCCGCTACCATCGGCGGTTGGCCATGATTAGCCACTGTCATCATAACTGGCGCAACTTCCTCTCGATGACTTTCCTCATCAGCCATCAATTTTGCCACCAACATATCAGCCTCCTCTTTCATTCTCTCCAAATCGTCATCTGGTTTGTGCAAAACATTAGTAGTTTTGGAATCATTTGGAAGATTTTCAATATTCGAATGCAATGATTGAGGCTTGTGCCTTGCAGCCAATACTGCTGTATCTTGTTGTACCCGCGAATCACCAAGAACATTCCGTTTACTAGGCAATTCAACAAATGATTTCGACCGTTGGGGTCCTTGAATTCTACTTGGGTCCACAACTTTCACAGAATTCACTGCGTTTGAGTCTTTTTTCACACTTGGATTATTCAATGGCGGTGCTGCTTTCAATGATGGATTATTGGCTAAAGCAGTTGATTGTTTGGTTGGTGAAACACTTCTTCTCTCTTGTTCAATTGGAGTATCCTTGTCGTCAAATGGATGTAATGATTTTGGCCGTTCTCTTGTTACTGCATTTGCCGTTAAATTTATCTGTCGATTTCCAATTTGATTCATGCTATTATTGCTATATGACATGGATTTGTGGCCAGACTTTGGATGTGTATTGTTGGTACCCTCTGAGATACGGCGTACACGATGTTCGTGGTTGCCAGTATTGACTGTACCATCTTCGTCATCATCCGAATATATATCACCATGGAATGCACCCGTTGCATCGAAACTACCACCGCTTTCACTTGGATTTTCCGTTGCCCTAAAAATAACAAATTATTTTTTTTTCCCATTTAGAAACAGCTTTCAATGTTGGTGAATATAAAAAATATCAGATTTGAACTATCCAACAAATGGTAATCACCATTCAGGTAAATTATCATGATTATCATGACGAACGGTGTCCCAATTTCGTGAAGAACGAGTGGGGTGATGATGATGAGATAAGTCGTGGGAGGGCCTGTGACTCCCTCTAGTTTCCCAGCGGCCAGGACCGCGATTGTCATCTCCTTCACCATCAACTCTATCCAATCTGTCACGGTCTGAGCCACCACCATCGCGCCAATTACCTCTAACTGTAACAATATCTTTTGTCACCAAATCGAAATTTCGTATAATATATCTCGCAATGACATGAAATACATTGAAAATCAAAGATCAGAAGTCCTAACATACCCCACTTTTCACCGCGACTGTTAGGAATAGCTCGCCAACCTTCCTCATCATCACCCGCACCACGATGTCGTCTCCAATTAGCCTCCATGAGCGAAGTACTACTTGGACCACGATTGAGCTCTTTTCGTGGACTGGTCGAGCCATTCCAATCACTTGTATCAGCTATTCCATTGCGTTCAGGCCAACCACGTTCACTCTGTGATCTATCAAACGCACGATTTCTGCCCGGGTATGGCTGTGAATCGAGTCTGATACCATCACCCGAATCATCGAAACCAGCACCACCACGCGAAAAATGAGATGCGTACATTCCACCACGTCCGGTTCTAACACGTCCTCCACGATCTACACTACCACCTCTTCCTCTTCCACCAGTATTACTCAGTCCACTACTTCGTACACGCTTCAAAATGAAAATGAAAAGGAGTAGATTATTAAACGATCCACCCTCAATATGTCTTGGACATTCGAAGCGAATTAGAATATTTTTGAATGAAATAGAACAACTGACTTGAAATAGTCTGGCACAAGCGTTCGAAATTGCATTATTTTTAGATCAAATGTATGACACAATATCCATTATGAGATACAACTACACTCAGATATATATATAATGTGAGGGATAATCAGTGAGGTGTTGATATCCAAATTTCATACGGTGTACATACTTACGTTAATAAATGAGCACTCATTTTTCATCAAGTATAATTACCGTTTCATCCTCTGTTTCTGGTATAAACGCCAATGGTAGTTGAGTTTTTTCGACATAGAGCGTTTGCAAAGTCACCAAGCTCTCCGGTGGCTTGCAATTACGGTCAAATAGAGCCAGCATCTCTTCTCGACCGTATCTATGCTCCGCTAATTGATACCGAGGTGTAATCAGGTTTGCCGTCCCTCCACCACTACCACCTGAATTACAATTGTCTCCAGAGAGATTGCGCAACCTAAAAATATTACGTTGTTTCATAGTATTAGTATAACTCCCATAATACTTATTCTACTCATTCAATCATACGCAGGAGCGTTGAAAAGAAAATAAGTATAATATACAAGTTTACAGTATGGTACTATGAAATATATTGAGCTTGAACGCGTGTACATGTTCACTTACCACTCTGGTCCAAACTTCATAGAATCCGTCATGCTGCTGCACTATCTATCAAAAAAAAAGGGTGGAAAAGAAAGAATAATAAATTGTTTAATTGCTAAATACTATTATAAATTATAAATGTTCAATTCCATTTACTTCACACTCGATATAATGATACTCAATGAAGTTATTCGTTAGATATGTATTTATTTATACGATAACTCCAGTATACCATCTCAAGTTATTTCCGAACACAAATAAAATAGAAGAATAATATTCGAATTATTTCAGACCAAGTTCGAATATAGAATGATATATATTACTGTTAGCCCTTATCGACACCTTCAATTATCACCGTATGATTGTTCGTTGTATACACGTGTACACAAATTCGTAAATGAAACCAATTGATTCATCAACAAGCATCCATATTAGTAAGGAAGGAAATTTTTTTTCTGTTTCATCAAAACACAAAATTGAATAATCACGATTGACCTTCTGATAAATATCATTGAAAAAGCCTTTAAAATATTTTTAGAAGAATGGAGATCCAACTTATTTGACGATTATATGAAGAATGGTCAACAATAATTCAAAGGGCAAATACACTATTCTCATAAATGGTGATATAAAGGAATATGTGTATATTGAGTAAAAATCCAACAGACGGTACACGTAATTCGATTTATACAACCAGAAATTAATATTCACGTATTCAAATATATGAATACGAATTTGTGTAATGAATAATGAGAACAAATATATTTACACTCGTGCCAGAGTATCGCACGAGGATAAATTATTCATATATTTACGACGTGATTTTTAACGGGACTGTGAATATCCCATGAGACAAAGTGGCGAATATTAACCAAACATTTCATCTATATATTTATCATTCATTGTCAATCGAATGTGTGAATAGTCGATTCAAGGTGAAAGTTAGTATTATTGTATATTCAATATGACTTTCACGCGTTGAAAAAATACAATGTTAATTACCAAAATACCTTATTTAACTTCAGAATTACTGAGCGAACAATACAACACACCAATATGGCCGATGGGTTTTTTTTTTTATATAAATGGAAACGCATGCGAATTGAGATTGTGATTTGACTATAGTATGTGCTATTGTGACTGTTGAAACACGACAAGATGGCGCAGTTACACTCTTTAACATGAATTTCCCTATGCATAACCTCAAAATATTCTTTAGATTGGATCGATTGGATGGAAAGGAGCTTTATCTATTGATAAACGATGAATATCTTCAGGATTAATCGTAGAATTTATCATGTTTTTCAATTTATTAATTGGTAGAGTGATGTATTCACTTGGAGAAAACATAATACTAAATGATGATCACCGATTTTTTTATATTTTCTAGTTCTTTTTTGTAGCAGTTGGCATCATTGTTTGGAATATACAAACATAAACTATAGTCGAAAGAAAATTTAAAAAACCACGAATATGTAATCGGTGAATGCTTACACATATACAAATGTATTGCTGACTTGTGTGTACACACGATATTTTATCGCACTTATAATAGAACGTCATGTTATGTATCGGAATTGAATTATATAAATGAATAATTTTATTTTTAGTGATAAACACATTTGTATATGATTGCAGTAAATTAAATAGAATTATTTAGTCACAATTTTGATGGTGTTTTTTCTTAGCTAGAATTGATTTATAGACAGAAGGTCATTTGAATGAAAGAACTTCATACGAAATAATGAGGTTTCTTAACAACTATTCCATATTCAGCTACTGCTGGGGTGAGATCTTCCATTGTTAATGTATAACGACGATCTTTACCCTTTGATTTTGTATTTTGATTTGCTCCACGAGTTTTGCAATGTTGCAATGCATCATTAGCTATTTCTGAAATGAATTTTTGGGCCGCTAAAGATACTAGTCTCACACTGCGGAAAAAATAATGATAGAAACATGAATAAAAACTTCCGATAACAATGTTGATAATAAAATTTTCAAAAGCAATACGATCTGTTGATCAACTTACATTCTGGGGTCAGTAGTATTGAAACCTGCTGCATGTAAATAAGATTCACTTATTGCATCAGGTATCTGCGATAATTCGAAAGCGTTGAATAAGCAAAAATTTGATATAACAATTTCAACACACCATGCATTTGCAGTGGTACGAATTCAACTTACTGTTGGGGTATAATCTTCCAACTGTAACAGGAAATCTGACAAAGGCTGTCCCGCCGTTTTAAGTTCATCCTCACGCATTGAAAAATTAGTTGATTGTTGAGAAACATCTTTATTAGCACTTCCTTCTGCCATGGTGTCCGAATTCTATCAAAAATAAATATAAAAGTTAGACATAGGCATCTTCATAACATTTAGGCTGTTAAAGACAATTAAATTATAATATCACATCTTTCTAGATCTCAGTTTGGCTTAATCAAGAAAGCATACCGCAGTGTTTCATCATGACCTACTTATTTCTAACGTAAACTTGTATATGAACACCTATTCATGGTATTAAATATTCTATATTTAATGGTCAATTTCCATACGTAGATAAAATTGTTAATAAACTTGCAGCACTTGTAACGTGTCATATTAGTCATCGGTCAGAACTTGAAAATTGTAATTTGGTAAGGCCCTAATCCTGACTGCGATTCTCTTACGTGTATATATATATATATATATATATATATATATATATATATATATATATATATATATATATATAGATACAT